>JAANSK020271770.1:0-11594 GCA_011763485.2 Isoetes engelmannii
TGTTATTGAAAGTTACTAGCCTGACCCAAGACTGTTTAGAATCATCAGAATCATAATCAAGATCTTCCATAAGGCAACCCATGCAACATACGTCAGTGCACCATCTCGACTCCAGGCCAGGTTCATAATATTCTCCCAAAAGCAGTATGATAGCAGAACATAACTTCGGCCTGGAAGAAGGGGAAGCAATGAAATCATCGGAGCAAGTCGAGAGCTTATTTTCCAGGTTTTTCTAATTTCCTTAGCCGTGGATGTATAAATTCCAAGATCCAAAGGCCCAAAACAAATATCGCTGAAGTGGCATAGCACGTGGATAGCTTAAAATTGCACGAATTGGTGCTAATAACTAATTTAGAATTGACACTTGGCCCAAATCGATTGGATAAGGGATACTTACTGAATATAGACTTAATCAAATTGGGGCTTCATCCTAATTTGCCCCAAATCGATTTGGGGGAGCTTGGAGGAGGAGCAGTCATAGTCACCAAGAAGATGGAGACCCTTCCAACTAATGGTTCTAGCGAGGATATTGGTTAGTAGGCTAGATAGCTTGTATTTCTAGCTAGGTTCTGACCCTTGGTTGTCTAGATGGATGATTAGTTCTTATGTTTTGAGCAATTGAGGTTATGAATGGATTAATGGTAGTTCTTTGCTGCACCTCTTGTGCTTGTGGGATAAGGGAGGGTAGAGACCTAAAAGAGCCTCTAGAATTGTAGTAGATGCTTCTATCTAGAACCCCGTAAATCCCAATAAATGCGACATGTGCATAGAACCCCAACGAGCTATAGGTATTATGATATGATATAGCACCAGAAAAAGGGCATAATGGAGAAGTGGGGATGGGGCCTTGTTGAGCGCGGCTACTGGGGCCCCTATAATGTTCTAGGCTTATACTCGGTCAGTGTGTGTGGGCCGGGTATGGGTCCGACACCTCCTAGGTCGCGTTGTCATCTCGGGCTTGATAGATGCTGGTATAGACCTAACCTATGGATTTTGGGGGTTTAAGTCAGGTAAGAATAGTGCTGCGATGTCGTGGACGACGCGGGCATCCTCTAGCAAACCCACGGAACTATTATGTCCTAGAAGGGATTCGTCCCATTCCTGCCTCATCGGACCGAGGAGATGCAACCTGGAGTAGTCTCGTAGGGTGATTCCACGAGATTACGTCTTCGAAAGGCTATAATCACACCATAACACGTCTCAGCCTCTGCAAAGTATGCATAGGAGGGGCGTGGACTACCCTAGCCAATGTTCTATGCCAGCCAATGTGGTTATCATGATTCCATCTGTTGTTATCATGAGACCCTTACCATCAGTCGACCCCATTGAGTCTGAGCCCTGGGTAGAGCCTTCATTTATGATGCATTGTGAACGTTATTCGATGTATATTGATGTTCATGTTGATGATGGATGGGCCACCCTTCGAGATGGCATATTGTTTAATGTATTGTAGCTTGTGCTAACATGTATGTACGCTTCCTCCGTATAGATATCCCAGTGGAGGAATGGGGCCAATGACACCTCCGTGCCCTTCACTCAGACACTTGGGCCATCACAAGTGGTCTGGGTTAGACGGAGAGCCCAACTCAGTATTGTTGCTGGGAAGGGGAATTTCCCATATCTATATGATGGGATAGGACCGGGGAGCATCACAAACTGACCTGTAAGGGTTAGGAAATAAATCCCAAACATTGACCACGAAAAGTCAAAGATTTTTCTTCCCTCGAATAGAATGGTAATTAGATTCGTTCTCAGGGTTTATGATATGTTATGACCTTCGAGGTCCAAAGTGGGCGTGATATTAATACATTACAAAATTCAAAACTTTTAATGTATGTAGGATAAATATTCTAGAATATTTTTTGAAAAACAAGAAGACACATGAACTCCATCAAAATTGCTAGTCTCAGCAAAACTTAGGACAAAAAGATGTCACTTGTAGAAATTAGTATAACTTGATGAAACCTCGGATTCAAACGATGTTTGCTCATCTAGAAAGTAGACACTTAGAGATTTCGAATGCACCAAAGATCCCCTTCACTGGCTTAATTAGGGGAAAAAAAACTAGGTTGGAAAAGGGGGCGGTACGAACTGGAATTTAAGTGCCCTGTCTCATACTTAGAGCCTCCATTTTGCGCTACTCGCCACACGTATAAAATATGACAGATGCATATAAAACGAGCTAGTGCCACGACTGCAGACGTTTGCGAGAGCACATGCAGTGGTTGATTAGACATAATCAAACGGACATATCGTGCTTGAATTGTGCAAATGCTAGGAAATTCTAAAGAGTATGACATTCATCTTCAATCTCTCCCATATGGAAACATTGACATATCATGTTTTCACGCTCATCACGAGCCCATCTGCTTGTCTCAATTTTGAGACGATGTGCACCAATGTGAATGGACGTAATTGGTCTACATCTCTTCATGGGCAAATGTGCTAATAGCTATGTTGTAGAAGTGTGGAGTTAATTTGGCTTTTTGTAGTGTCATGTCTTGACCATCTCCAGAGTACCGGCATCCCAAAGTTTATTAAGATACTGCTTCAAACGTGTGAAGTTCTCTATTTTCGCACTTGTATACATCCCTGTTTTTTGTACATTCCATCTGGAGAACCAACTTGTGTGTTTTAGTGTAAGTCGAGAGAAGGACTGAGGGAAAACATTGATTCCATATCCTGACTATGTGGAAACAAGCTCTACTTTCCAGTATAAGGTCCAGAATTATCATATAATATCTAGGTGTAGAAAGATGTTACACATGTAGTAGGTTGCAGGATAGTCCTTTCTTGGTAGTCTTCTTACTGTACTTCAGTTTTTCTACATGCCTCCTCATTGTACTCCATTTCCATCCAACATTGTATTTTTTTTGTAGAGGACCTGCCTCTTATTCTTATCTTCTATGAACATAAGTATCCATGTCAGTAGCTCTTTCTTAATCTTACTGCTTTTCGCACAGTCTTCTGGTATGGTAAAACCATGGAAGAGGTTTAGTAGCAAGAAGCTCAGATACATGAGAGGTGCGCCCATGAATCTAGACATACAAATGTTAAATTTTGTGATCCTAGCATGTAGCAAAAGTTGAAGGAAAGTGTATGCATTTCATATTATCCAGAACATACAACTGCTCGTAATAAAGCAAAGGGAGGTTCTTTTGAGGTAAATTGCTCCACAATGAAATGATTAAATAATCTATCACAATTAGGATGTAGTCTCATGTCCACGCATCAGACACATAATCATAGGCAATTCTTAAAAACGACTTCTTTTGATTTTTTTTTTTTTTGTATAATTGTATTTCCGAGTGAAAAAAGTTACTCCCTTTCAAAGTTGGAAGCCAACATTTTCTAGGTTGCATTTTCTAGGTCATTCCAACATTTGAGGAATATATGTCGAAGCCATAAGGAGATGTATCCTTAGCATGAGCTATTCAATATAATAGCTACTTAGCCTGAGCTATTTGATATTTTTGTTATCTCAATAATAATTACTCCTCTTGACCTTGGTTATATAAAATATAACTTTAAACTCCCAAGGCCCAGTCTAACAATGTTTAGGTGAGTATCATAAAGCGTTATGCACTTTAACCCTTCATGATTTTTGTTTCATGCAATGTAGAGTCAAAGACTGCTATATTTGGTTCTTAAAAACCAAAGACTAGTCAATCAAACTCTCATTCCTTTTTTTGAAGGATAGGATTTAATTAATATAACTGAAAGTACATGAAGAGTGAGTTTGGAGAACACTCGTCCGAGCGAACTAACTCAAGCGACAGCCCAAAAATTGCATACTCACACTATACATACTTCTTCACGGAAGGAATAGGCCATGACTGTCTACGATGTGAAGTGTCCTCTCCCAAATAGCTGCTTTGAATTATTCTTTTCGATCGGATGCCTGGTATGGCATGTAAAGTTTATACCTCAATCGAGAAATCAGAGCGCCAGGTTGCATCTTCGCATTCCTGAAGACTTTCAGTTGCCGCCTCTTCCAGATGAGCCGTACCAGCCACACCTTACAAAGGTGAAAGGCTAACTTCTTCATCCATGGCCATCTGAAAGGATATATACCCAGTAGGACTTCTTGATCATGTAGTACAGTGTGAAATAAGCCCTGGACCCAGATCCATATAGGCTGAATCTCTGTGCATAGAAACAGACAGTGCTCCAGGGTCTCAGGGAGGAGGCCACACATTGGGCATAAGTCACTAATGAAAGACTTTATCTTGTGAACCCAAGTGTTAATCCTTAGGGACCGATGCACGATTTGCCATATTAAGATGCGAATCTTAGGCGGCGCAATTGGGTTCCACACTCACTTCCACATCTGACCCCAATCATCTCCATCATCTTCTGGGACTTGTAAAGCCCACCCATTTGTTGGAAGCAGCTTATCCTGAATTGCCAAGTGCTCATAACACGACTTGACAAGGTTGGTAGGAATAATCTTCGTATGACAACGCCATACAGGTCCTGTGGCCTGTGGGGGGTGGGGTGGGAGATTTTAGCCATTCGAACCCAAATTAGCCTATCGGACTCCTTAAGTCAAAATCTGTCACGGAACAATCGCCACAACGCCAGCTGACCATCAGAATACCAATCTTCAACAGAGCCGACCCCATGTTGAGTCCACCTATGCTGAATCGGGGGATCAACAGATGAGGCCGATATGGGTGGCAATGGACTTGAGCTAGCGGGATCCACCATGGTGGTGCTGACAACTGGATGCAAACAGGGACAACGATTTCAAATAACGGGTGAACCTGCTCCCAGGCTCGTAACAGGCCTCTGAGGAATGGAGAGGCGTGGATATATGGCCTAATATGAGAGAATAGAGCCCAAGGTAGCTGTGCAGGGACTCTCGGCTTGTGAAACATGATGGAATGTGACAAGGACTGATGAAGCAGGATCATGCCGGGAGAATCGATCTCATTCTTAAGAATTTTCCAAATAAAGTTGGAGATGAGAACCTTACTATGGAGGGAAAGGTCCAAGATACCGAGTCCCCCCCACAGCTTTGGGTCGAACACACTTCCATCAGGCAACCTTAACCACCGCACCTTCCTCGTTACCACCCCAAATGAAATTGCGAACAATGAATGAGATTTCCTGCATCTTGCTCTCAGAAGCGAGGATCATTCAAGCCGCGTAAATATGCGTAGAGCATAGTACCTTTGCCACTGTAATTCTACCAGCCATTGAGAGCTTATCTCTTTTCCACCAATTGAGATGTCGGCGCAGAGCCACCAGTATATCTTCCCAAATTTTGTTGGCAGAGATGTCCATGCCAAATGGGATGCCCAATAGTTTGGAGCGTCTGCCCTGCGGCTGCATTTGCCAGGGGAAATCAGATAAAATGAGAGGTAATGGCTCGGATGAGGGCCACAAAGCGGAGCACTTTGCCCAATTCATAAGACGACCGGAGGCGATAGAAAATGTAAGCAAAAGCTCTTTTGCGTTCGTCAATAACTCCTCGTCAGCTTGTAAAAAGAGGAAGGGATCATCTGCATACTGACTGCCAATTTGCTGGGACCCATCTTCCATTTTCAAGCCCTCAATGACTCCATCCTCTACCACTGAGAGTAACAACTAAGAGGGTGCTTCCGCGACAATGGTGAATAAGTAAGGAGCCAGTGGACAGCCTTGACGAATTCCACAACCAACACTGAAAATTGGGGAGGTCTCGCCGTGACAGAGTACGTTGGCTCTGGCAGATGTGAGGAGTTTCAGAACCACCATCGTGAAGCTCTCCCCACATCCCAATGTCAGCAACATCTTCTTCGAGAAGTCCCAACGGATGCTGTCATAGGCCTTTGCGAAAATCTAACTTTAAATAAAGGGCAAATTGTAAAAATACCCCTATTTATTTGCAAATCTGTGAAAATGCCCATGTTTTAAGGGTAGTTTTAATAAAATGGTCATAACATTTTTCTCATGATCCAAATAAGAATATGCGCTTCAAATGAATTGTAGATGAGGATGATATCTTACCATCAAAGCTAAAATCATCTGAATCCGAGTCCGAAATCTTAAGTTATAGTTACAATTTGTTTGTGTATAAGAAATACTATACCTTGTGATTCCACACTCCAATTGAGGTGTGTTTAGCTTTGATGGGAAGGCAACATCTTGCTCCACAATTCATCTGAAGTACACATTCTTAATGGGATTGTCAGCAAAAAGTTATGGTCGTTTTATTAAAACGACCCTTAAAACAGGGACATTTTCACAATTTTACAAATAAAAAATAGGGTGATTTTTATAATTTGCCCTTAAATAAAGTATCCTCTGGCTTGTTTCACGTGCCCAGTGAAGATTCCCCATGAAGATTCAACATGTTCTGCAATAATGCTTGTTCATCTTGAACTGGCAGAAGTGCAGTGCCATGTGGGCCTTGGACACCCCTCCTCCAGGATGTGTTCAAGCCTATCCTTGGAGACTTGTTCCACCTCATACAGTCACCAAACTTTTGGATGTGCCATTTGGTATAGAAATTGATAATGCACAAGCCTGGGACCAGACAATTCTAGGTCTCCAGAGGCACCTACTCTGGTGGAGAGGTGCTTCACTCTCAATGGCTGAGCGGATACATGTGGCTAAGTCTGTCCTCAACAACACTCATGTTTATGTTGCTTCTGCATTGTTATCTCCAGCTTCAAAGTTCAAAGAGATAGTGGCCACCATACGTAATTTTGTCTGGGGTGGCAACGAGTCTGGAGCAGTGGTCAAAGTGGCCTGGAAAAAGTGCATACGTTCCAAGGAAGACGATGGTTTGGGGATGATGGATCTATCGCTTCATAGTAAGGTCATAATCTCAAAGTTCATGTGGAGAATCCTTTTGGGTCACACGCAGTCCTCTGGGATGCGCTTGATAGTCCAGGCTCTTGAGCATTCACAACCCTTTGGCAAGCCCTCCCGCCCCCCTTCCCTACCTTGGGCGTTGTTCTATCCATTGAAGTCATTTCCTTGTGCATGGAGAGCTGTTAGTTCATTGGCCTCTCTGCATCCTTCAAACATCTCGCAGCGCTCCTCTCCTTTCCTTTGGGTGCCCTTACCGGACGTGCCTCCTCTGGTCTCTACCATGCACCTTAAAACTCAGCGCAGATGGCAGTGTGCAGGTATCTCTCTAGTGCAGGAATGGTATTCTAATGGACATCTCCGTTCTTGGCAAGAGTTTAAGAACACTTTCAGATTGAATGAGCGAGGTTTTGGTATTTGGGAAGCTGTGACAAATAACATCCCTTTGCGTCCTAACCTCGAGAATGATCGTGCCTGGAGTTTTGTTGCGGACATTTTATGGGGGAAGAGTTTTGTTCGGACCTGTTACAGACTTCTCACCACGCAGCCCCCTTTGCCTCCTTCGGTGCACTGGCAGTTAAGAATTCCAGAGGCCCAACATGCAGCGGTCTGGTCTAGAGTGTGGGACAAGAATATCATCCCAAAACAGTCAGTTCTTCTCTGGCAAATTGTGCATAAGGCAGTGAGGACTAATGCTCGAGTTCACTCATTCAGACCTTCTGTTAGTCCTCTTTGTCCTGTTTGTAAACTTGCTCCCGAAACAATAGAGCACTGTTTTGTGCTCTGTGGCAACCTCAGTCACATTTGGTCCACTGTGTACAAGCTTCTTTTCGGTCTCATCTCACAAGTCAACAGGTTCTTCTCACAAGTCAACAGGTTCTTCTGGGCATTCTCCCTGCTAGATGGCCCCGCTTCAAGAAATGGGCATTCAACATTTGCAGAGCTCTAGTCTGTTGGGCGCTTCAAGAAATGGGCATTCAACATTTGCAGAGCTCTAGTCTGTTGGGCGGTTTGGAAACGCAGGTGTCATGTTGTCTTCAGAGGCTTGCATACTCTGGTTGCTAGCCTCTACCAAGAGATTAAATCTCGCCTTCACCATCAATTTCTACCATCAATTTCTGGTTTCGAAGTTGCATCTGGATGTCAGGGATGAGGTTTGGGGTTACCTCCACCTACCCTGACTTCCCTTGATACTAGTTTTCCAGTTAATAAAAGTTGTCTCTCGTGTTAAAAAATAATGCTTGTTCATCTACCATATTCAATAGGGATTAGTTAGGAGACCTGCCCACCAGCTATTTCAAACATTACACAACATTGAAGACAAAAAATTGACTACATTTTAAAGATAAGTACAAAAAGATTTAACCAAATCTTATGGTAGGTTGGGAGGTATTAGAGGTTAACACAGGTGCATTTTTCAAAGGAGTACAATGCATGGATGAAGGGTTTCCTAGGGCTTTTTCATTTTGGCTCTTAAGTTCTGAATTCTATTGGCTCTGGATTCCTGAAGAGTTGGCAGGTTTGGAAACTATTAATTGTATTGGCTATAGAGTTTAGAACCATTATTTTCAGGGTCGCACATGCATCTTCAATTGCAACCTCCCTTCAAAACCTAAGCATCCTCTTTTTTTCCTTTAACATTTCCAACAATTGCCTCCGCTGGCAATTGATCCATTTCATCTTACTGCTGAGCATTATTTTGCATATGGATCCAGAATAATTTAACCAGATTTGAATTACTCTAAACAGGCAAGACTAGATTGGAGAGTTAATATACATTTAAGAAACATTGTACATTGTACATATATAAGTTTCCAAATACCCAAATCCAATTTAAAATATTACTAGAAGATGAAAACCAATTCTATATTGCAGATACTCTGTGGTGTTATGTCACTCATTGCTCACAATACCAATCATGCAATCAGTTTAATTACGTAATTAACTTCAAACCAAGAAATTTATCTAATCTTCTGAAAGAGGTAATAAGAGAACATATTTCACATATCCTGAGAAGAGGGGAAAAAAACCTCAAGCTTGCAGCCTTGATGCAGTTTTGGCCATGCCAAACATTAAAAGTATGATGCACTAAATCAACTCTAAATATGAGATATTAAAATCGCCCAGTTGAATCCAACTTACTATGATAAAACTACTCAAATGCCCACTGATTTTCGCGTCGAACCTCCTCTTCTTCTTCAGGAGTGAAATCATTTTTTATATTGAAGGTTTTTCTGATCTCTTCAGGGGTCTTTCCCTTTATCATATCAGCAACCGTTTGAGTGGTAAGATCAAGCAGGCTTTTAATGTTTAGGTAGTTTGCAGCCTGAAACACAGCAAAGGATAACTGATCATTGATAACCTAAATTTATATTGTGCTTCGTCAAACTGATCTATAAAAAATTAAACATAAATCTGAATCAACTACTTAATAAACGTAAAGCAAAGACATAAGAACAAAACAGACGCATAAAAAGCAAAAAGAAGAAAGAAAGAGAAGCACAAACCAGAATAAGGTCAAACAAAGTCGATTGGTCCACTTTTACAAACTCCTGATCCCAGGATTTGATCTCCTCCTCTGACAGGGCAGGCTTATCATCAGAGTTCTTTGCAGAATCTACATGATATTTACAGTACTCGATGACCTTGGCCAAAATCTTGCTGGAAACGTTGGGAAGAGGAATTACGCTATCAGTACCGGTATCCTCGATCATATTTTTGACAGTAAGCGACTCGAATGCTACCGCCTCTTCCACCTCAAACATCTCCTCATCTGAGCTGCGCAGCTTCACCTTCGTCATGGCGCTCCTCTCGCAACCCTAACCCAAAATAAACGCCATTACCCGGTTTTATTGTAGCTTTCTTGGCCTTCTACGTGGCTTTCTTCCTGCCACGTCATTTCATTGGCCTTAGTAGGAAGCAAGAAACACTAAGGGATGCTTCACATGCAAGCGTCTTCACGCTTCAGAAGTTGAAGGTTCGAGATGGACGGCTTGACGTCCAAGCTGGTTTGGAGTAAATTGCTTGAACAGTTTGACACTGGCAAGCCGGAAGGCAGAAACAGATGCCCACATGTGAGGCGTCTCTAAACCAACCGGCTGAAATTGGAGATTTTCGAGTTAATGTGTGTTGGAAACACTAGAAACCAACCACTTGAAATTGGAGATTTTCGGGTTTATGAGTGTCTAGTATGAAATTTTCGGCTTTCTTATGGTTTTCTACTCACACATTGGAAATTCAACTCGCCAAAGTAATTATAGGGAATTTCCCGATGCGACCTAAAAAGTGTGTCGCACTCTGACGTTGGACGTGACACAGAGGACGTCTGGTCCACGCCGCTAGAACGAGGTTGCTACGTGGCAGATAAATGGCACATTGCGACATGACGTCACGACGATGTGGACGCGACATGGTAGTGACCTTTGGATAAGCATCGCTATAACGGATTGCCACTTGGTAGATAAACGTCGTAAATAAGGGGATGCCACGTGGCAGTGATTGTTGAGTAATCATCGCATTGTGGCACCTAGGACTTTTTTTTTTTTTTTTTTTTTTTTTTTGAGGAAAGGAAACTTCTAATTTCATTAACAAAAGAGAGTACAATGTTTATCAAGGTTATTATACCCTTGACAAAAGAAAGGAGGAGGAAAATATCTAGGATTTTCTATATACATCCGGTTTATTGTTATTTCTTTTAAACTTGACTCCTCCTAGGTGGCTTGGCACCCTTGTTTCTTCTCTTTCGCCATTTCCTAATAGTACTCTAATGGATCACCACGGCTGTAGACCTGCCCTACTGATCATTGGCTTTAGATGGCCATGAGGCAGACAGACACTCCTTCCTAGCAAGGGACTCCTTAGTCCCCCCCCCCCAAGAAAAAAATCACATCTGATTGTGTTTGTAGTGTGTATTCTATCTAGATTAAAAAAATATGTTTGCGCGCTACGGGTTGCCCTTAAATTTTTTCAGATAATAATACTCGAAACAAAGCCATTGCCATAGTTGTTGCCCATCGATCCCTGTGCCAAAAACGATTTTCATAACTCTTACCTCCGGATGTCAAAGGATCTCAGCAACCAAGTTACTTAGTTCTATTCCATTGTGAGGTCAGGTCTGCTGCACAAATTGCATGCAAGAACTTTCCCAAAACTGCAAAAATCGCATTTTCCCAATTATAATATCAGAATCTTAGGGGTCAGGGATGAACACATATAGAGGGCTTAGGGATGGACTTTGAAATGTCTACAATTAGATAAGGTAGAGCACCAACACCTCCAGACTTCTTGTCTGTCTGTAGCCAACCATACCATCAGAATCCAACATATCATGATGATATGACTACGCATTAACTTGTGCCGTCTTAAATCTTTCAGAATTAGGCAAGGACTAAGTGTGAAGGAATGTGAACAAGTTAAATTGAAAAGAGCGTGCTTTTCACAGGAACTGTAGGAAATGGGCTCAGAGCGAGTTCAGATACGAAATGGACTTGGAGCATGTAAATGGATGGCAAGCGAAAACACAACCTTTACAAACATAATAATCATGTATTTCATAGTTCCATTTGAAAGTATTCCATCTTCTTCTATGTTAACGCCAACTCTAACAGCAAAATAGAGACAATTGGAGGAGAGAACCCATACCTGCAGCCAATCAATAGACAATTAGCATGATAATGGTAAATGTGCAAGGGTCAAAAGGTACATTGGGTCTCTCAGTTTATTTTTTTTTAATTGAAGGACGTCGGATATATATTCACCAAAAAATCAAAATAACCAGTACACAAGGCCGAGGT
>JAANSK020271781.1:0-11594 GCA_011763485.2 Isoetes engelmannii
AAATACACTTAGCTAGTTGACTCTATTATTACATTATACAAGAAATATGAGACACCCTTTCGTGCTTCTACCCACTTCTACCTCTCTCCCCATATCATCAGTTGATACTCGAGTATTCTGGCCAGCAGTTTTGACAATAAGGAGATGATGATGATCGAGTAGTAGTTGGGAGGGCAGTGTGGATCATCCGCCTTATGTATAGGGACTACTCTACTGACGGTCCATTGTGAGGGCGAACCTTCTAGGAGGGCCGATTGAACAAGTTCGTACCGGCGGAACAATACCTAGCCCATCCCACTTCAGGATTTCTGCCTGCAAGCCATCCAAATCTATAGGCTTGCCATTTGCAAGGCACCGTAAGCCTTTTGTGATGTCCTCCTTTGTTACGAATAGTGGTGGGCCTTCTTGGGTGGCACCTCATTATGAACCCCATCAGGACCAAAGAGCTGCTCAGGTACTACTCCCACTAGTTCTGAGAGATGTTGCTAGTTGGTCATATAGGCCTCTATAACACCCTTTTCGAAAATGTTTTAGGGTTTTGGTCGAGTAGATAGAACATCTGTTGCTGGTGGTATGCATATTGCGCTTTCTTATTGAGCATTCGAAAACTAAGGTACAAGAATAGAGCAGTAAAAAAAGGCTACAAAAATGTAAAGCCAAACCCACCCAAAAAATCAACAATCATTGAAGGTTTTAATAAGGAAAGAGACAAGCCATAAATAAACTTAGAGTCAAAAACTTATCAACTGCAAAAAATGTGGTTAGATAAGATAAGATAAGATAAGATAAGATAAGATAAAGATTTTTAACGTCACGCCACTAGGCAGCGTCCAATCGGACATGTGACGACTGAACAACAAGGGACCGAAGTCCGAGAAACAATAACCAAGGAGGGATGACACCCTCTTCTCAACAAAAATATTTAAGCTCTATACACGCTTACCGTTTATTATTTATACGAGAATAGACAAACTAAGAGAAGCCCAGCCATGGGTCCCGAGGCCACTGATCACGAATGATGGCCGTACCTCCCTTGTACACCGCCCATTTTGTCCCGCACTTTACAAAGCTCTATTCTGCGGCGACTGAGCTGGATTGGCGTAAGATCCTCCTGCACCGAAAAACAAGTGTTCTGAAGATGGCTGCCATGCTGAAGCACATGAAGTCTGTCCTGCCGCATTTGAAAGCGAACCAAAATATGACGCAGTCGATCTGGCCTCTGCGCTCCAACCCTGTATGCTGCCTCAATTCCCGGGCAGGAGATATGCATGGTGTCTGTAAAGAATTGCACGACCTCCTCAATCACTGACCCTATATTCCTCTAGAGGACGCCCACAATCCATAAATTCAATGTTCTGTCCTCAAGGACCTCGTCAACTGGTGCATCAACTGAGGCCGGTAGTGGAGGATAGCAATCCGAGGCCAGATCAATTTGCGGGGATATGTCAAATGTATTCACCTGCTCTGTCTGGATAGCAACCTCTATATGGGGTGGCTCGTCGGTCTGAGTAGCAACCTGTGCCCGCGAAGCTGTCGGAGGAGGCGGAGTGCTAGCAGCACTCAAAATGGCAGCATACAAGTCCGCAAGGTATGCATACAAAGTGGATTTCTTGAAATGGACCTGGTCACCTTTGAGATGCATCCCCTTCCAGGGTGGTTGCGGCTTCAAGGTGCTTTGGGAGCTGAAACTCCATATCCCACACCTGGTCCTGCAATTTCTTCTCTTTTTTTCGTGCCATCTCCTTGTCTTCTGGGGCCATAGGCAATGGTAAGGGAGTCCTCGATGTGCCAACCCTGGAACCGAAGCTGCAACTCCTGGAATCCTGGGTAGGCGATGGAGAATTACAAAGGTTGCACTGCAGGCCCAAACGCGTCCCAGAATTGGATTTTAGAAGCCTAAACTGGCTGGGAGCGCAACCATGGCAAGGAGCCCAAGTCTGGTGTAGACGACTAGTCCGAATGACCTGGAGTCGGGTCTGGATGAGAGGGCAGCCAAAATCCCTTCGACCCAACCAGAATCCCTTCGGAATTAATCCGGTGCTGTAGAAAAGATCCCCAAACTGGGTCTATGCAGAGCTGATGCTGATCATTGAGGCAGATGCTAATCGATGCTAGGCGCCGATGCTAGGCGCTGATTTTAAGGCATGCACTAGTGCTAGAGAAGGAATGGAGGAGGCAAGGCGCTAGTTAGAGAATGGAGGAGTCTAGAATGGAGGTAAGACACTAGACAGATATCAAAAAAATCTAACTACAAGTAAAGCTTGCCACGTGCTAGAGAAAAATAAAGTTGGTCTAGTGGTAACACACTAGTCCCAACAATGTGAAGTCTCGAGTACGAGGCCGCCCAAAGTCGCACTCTGAACTGTTGGGCTTCAAAACCCACAGACACGATGTAAAGTGATTGGGGGCAGGACCTAACTGAGCGGGGTAGTGTGATGTGTGGTCACACGTCCAGTTGGATGCTGCCTAGTGGCACGAGCAAAGTCTCGTGCAATGAACATGGCGCGTCAGGCATATGACAGATATTCTAGCCTAGCGGCAAGCTGCGCCTGTGCATCAACACCACCCGACCAGACACCTGAGGAGCGCTAGAAACAGGTTCAAGCCATGTCGGACACTTTAGTTTTTATTCCCACATTTAATTATAATTATAATCCTTTTAACCTCTTGCGATTCTAAGAACATTTCTCACGCAATAATCTATGACACTAAATTGTGAAAACAAACTTCAACGGCAGTGAAAACCTACTAGTTTACACCAATCCAAACTAAAACAAGAGGAGATTTAAGACACTTATTTTCAAACTCTGGCATTATACCATAGTAACAAGGCACCAAGGACACGATCGAGCTAAATGCTACCTGTTGTGAAGACACCATGAAGTTTGACTACAAAGCTAATGGGCCTATTCCCAACCATTATGTCACCAAAATATTGTTGGGAAATTGGCAGGTAGATCAATGTCAATGAAAGGTGTTATGTCACACTTGTTTTGAAATAGATGTGAAAGGGACCATAATGAAATTAAGCGAAAGGATGGAGTTCTGGTTGAGAAGCAGAGCGTTAACTGCTTCCGATCTTGGAAATCAACGATTGCTTTCGATGAAAAACAGAGGAATAAGTAAGGGTCAAGGGTGGGTTCAGAATCGACGGCCTTGATGAGAGAAAGCAACGCCAGAAACAATTTGTTATTTTTTGTAGGAGCAAAGAAGATACAATGCAGGCTACAAAAAATATGGAGTTAGTCTCCTAAAAATCCAAATTTGTTTCAAAAAATCCGATCTAAGTTTTTGGATGCCGACGAAATGCGGGTAGCAAAAAACATAGTTTAATGTAAAATCCGATATATTTGTATCATGTTATATACTACATCCTGGACATATTTTATAATATTTTATATAGATGGCAAATTATCTGGTAGAGCCTAAATTTTTGTTTGCACCCTACCATACCATGTGAACATTAGAAGTTCCGAAAGCAAAGGTAGTTGGAAGATCTCGATAAACACGTGTGATGTCGGCGGCCTTATAAAAGAAGCACATAGCACGAAAATAATGGTTTTCCAAGATTGAGGACGACCCCACATGAATAAACAGACCACTAACATGGGCACTTCAGCTCCCATGTGATGGGCGTGAATTATCCTACTCTTCAACCTTTGAAAACATCATCTTTTTTCCCATTAGCCCGCCTTTCTTTTTCTTTCATCCAGCTTGGAAACGGAGGAGCCTGCGCCTGCAAGTCTTGCATGTTTATTCTTTGCTGTTGGGTTTTGCTTATACATCACTTCTTCATTTTTTTCGGTTTCCTTTTGCCCTTTTTTTGTGGATTTTCAGTGATTCTCTTGTGCCCAGATCATTCTTACCTAACTCCAGCTGCAGAAGCTTTTTTTGCAAATTAGGTTAGAAATCTGGGTTCTATTTTCTGGATCCTTGATTGATGACATCTTGTAGAAAATAATAAGATTCAGTTTCGAAGTTCCTTCCAGAAGTGAGCATAGACAGGAATTGAGAAGCGAACCATGTCATCCCAGTTTCTGGATTTGCATGCAAAATGTGGATCTTTTTCAAGTCAATCAGGGCATCTTGTTGCGCATAGTGTGCGGACTCAATTAACAACATCATTGTTAGAATTAAAGCCAAAATGTGGCTTCTGTGCACAAGATAATTTGAGGGGAGCATCCTTGAGCTCAATCAAGCATTTATTTTCTACAAAGACGATTGAAAGTGTTGAACTATTCAAAACCAAGAAAATGTTTTTGAAGATGAAAGTAAGCTATCAATGGGATGGTGATCTGAGGACGGAATTTATTAAAGTACAGAACAACACACAGCGGCATGTGGATAAACAACATGATTTAGGTGAATCTGCAGATTGTTCCCACAAGACATCTCTCCCAGGTTTGATAGAAGCTACTTGTTTTGATGTCTTATACTCTTTATACTTTGCTGTTGTTTAGCATCTAGAAGTATTTTGCAAAATGAGCAATATGTTCGGGGGCATTTGGGCATCATTACGTTGGGAGGATGGTAACGTTGTATTGACGATCATATGGCAGGTATCATATATCCTCCTTTACGAACAGTTGGGAAATCAACAAATATAATGTGGCAGGAGTGCATGGTCAGAAAGCATGACAGAGAAAAAATGTTGGGGCAGAAAGGATGTGTAGTATGGATCACTGGACTCAGTGGATCAGGTATGTTGTAGTTTGCCGATAGCAAATATGTAGGATTCTAATTTTATGCATGGCAGGTAAGAGCACAGTAGCATGCACGCTAGACCATGCCTTATTAAGTAAAGGAAGGCTTAGCTATGTGTTGGATGGTGACAACCTAAGGCATGGTTTAAATAAAAACCTTGGCTTCAGTGGTGAAGACCGTGCTGAAAATATTCGTCGAGTTGGTAAGATGTCTGCCATGGAATGCAAATTATACTCTGCATGCGTTTATTGTAATGAGCTTGTAATTTATGTTGGTCAAAGAAGTTAACATTGCATTCCTTACAAACTAAATAATTGTGATTGAAAGCACAAAGTACCAATCAGTCTGAATTGGCTTGATTATGAGTTTATATACGTAACACTTATATGAGCATGCTTGTTAAAAAAATGTCTTTTACATGAATATGTAAGAATTGACAAATTTTTGGGGGCAAAATATAGTCTGGAAAAGCATATAATTATTGTTGTTAGTAATATAATTCATTTGAAAGTGCCTACTAAATTCAAACATTCCTTAAAGTAAAGTTTTAGAAGTGCTTGTTGCTTTTGAACGAGGATAGATTGTGAAAGTGCAAGGGTTGAGTAACGGATGTTGGAATGACATTGATGGGAGAGATGAAAATTTTCTTGTCCTCTCTATGCAGTATGCTCTTTTGATGGCATAGTGGAGATCTTATATAATACGGTCATCATGCAGGTGAAGTTGCCAAGCTGTTTGCAGATGCGGGTGTCATATGCATTGCAAGTTTTATATCTCCATATAGAAAAGACCGTGATGCATGTAGACAAATTATGGGGGCTGGAGATTTTATTGAGGTCTGTATGTATCAAAGGTTATATGGAGCTTGTTCTTCTAGTTGCAAAAGGTAATTGCATAATGCGTGAAAATTCAACTTGTGGATAATTTGCGCAGGTCTATTTGAATATTCCTTTACATATATGTGAGCAGCGTGATCCAAAAGGATTGTATAAGCTTGCACGGGCAGGAAAAATCAAAGGTGTATTCTCTTTTTTGTTTTTCTGAATAGCCTTGTAAAATCATTTGTAATGGCTCTACTACAATTGTCGCACTCGCTGCAGGTTTTACGGGAATTGATGATCCTTATGAAGAACCATCTGATTGTGAGGTAAATCTTTTGTAAAACCTATCTATTTTTGGTTTGATGCTGAAAGAACGGTTTATGCAGATCGTGCTTGAGCCGCGAGATAATGTACTACCTTCACCTGAAGCAATGGCAGGGAAGATCATTACCTACTTGGAGAAGAGAGGATACCTTGTCGCTTGAGCTTATGATGCACACAAAATGTCTCTTGTAAATATATTTTTCTCCAATCAAAGTACCACAAATTTATCATGGTCAATAGTTTTAATTGGATAACCTTGCTGCTGTATTTGTTTTTTCATGTGAAAAAAAGCCACTTATTAGGTTTTCTAGTGGTTTTAAGCATATGTATAGTTTGGTGCATATATTCCTCGACTGTCTTGGTGGATATTTTGGCATGTATATTCTGGAATTGTCTATATCGACAATAGCATGCAGGTTGAAGGGCTTTTAAAGGTAATTGGCCAGTTTGCAGGTCGACCTGAAAAAGAACTTAGTTTTAATAATACAATACGGGGCTGTTGCAGCTGCAGGGACAAGGGTAAACCATTTTCGAAGAGGTGCCAAACACTGTACAAGCCTCTGACTTGATGTTTCAAGTGCCTTGAATATGTGCAATTTGCAATGAAATATGGATGAACTAGACCTGTAATCTTGCTTTTAAATAAGTTTTGGTAAGACAGTTTTACGTAATCAATGTTTTCTATATGACTTTCAATGTTTGTTTAAGCTTTTGAAGAAAGCATTTTCTTAGTTATTGAAGAAAATAATTGAGTTAGGAAGAATTGCAAACTGTGATGTTTGTGCAGCATATCTATATTCTAATGCTTGATTCTATGATCGCTATGTAGCATAGAAGACAATAAAACTTTCCAGCCCTTGCAATGTACCAGATTAAGTCCTGAGATTATATAGTAATATATTAACTTTTCATTTTTAGGATATACTTTTCTTTCTCACTTGAGTGTTATTTGATTGCGTACCCTGCTGAAGAGTTCACGAATACTTAGAGTAACTACTTATTGTCATTCATCATTAACTACTTAAGAGTAACTAGAGTAACTACTTATTGTAACTACTTAGAGTAACTACTTAGGTGCCGCTCCGCAAATGGTGGGACATTTTATGGGATATAAAAATGTCTCAATTTACCATTAATGTCGATTAAACGTTTATTACGTGTAATATAATTTACGAGAATTTAGCATGTTGTTTTTGGCAAATCAGAATAAGTTGGTATCTTCAGAATTTTAGCATGTAGAAAAAGTCGGATACTTTTAGAAATTTAGCATGTTGTGAATTTGGTGGTCCAGACCCTGAGGCAATATTGTTTTAATGTCTTAGTAATAAAAGAAATGGCCTGGGTAAATTTTAAATATACCCCTCAATTTATAAAAAATTTAACTAGTGAAAATCAATGATATCAAATATGTCTCCCATCCTATATGTTCACTCAGGTAGCCCATTAATGGTGGAGATGTTAATAACCATGTCTATGTGATCAATTTGCATTAGTGTTGGAGATGTCAATAACTATGTCTATGTGATCAATTCTTTTTGGAAGTGCCATCCAATTTTATTCCATAAGAAGTTACAATTTTGACATATTTGTTGCAACATACTTTAATAGTTGTTTATACCTCGTATGATGGTTAACTTGAAAATGAATACATATCAAAGCCCTTATATAAAAGAAGCATTGATCTAGTCACACAGATGATTGATAATTTTGGGATCTTGTTTGCGACAACATTCTCTTGCGCCATTTCCTTTAAGAGATTGAATCGTGTGGCACTGCTCATAGCTCATTCTCGTAAAGTTGCAATGATTGGCCTAATTTAATTTGTCTTCACACTCTCAATTCAAACAACGATTCGTCTTGTCGTCCCTAATTCAGGCTTTTGACAATGTTTGCAAGGGCAAGGAAAGAAGTCACTGCATTTGCATTGTTCTAAGGTCTGCGGTGCTACAACTATTTGTGTTGGATATGGTAATAAGACAACTACCATAATTAAGTAGCATCGGTATTAGTAAGAGAAAAATATGATGAAATAGTGCAATACTAAATAATGTCCTATCATATATTTAAATATTTGAAACCCTTTGATTACCTATGCTTGCTGAACGTGAGCAGTTAGTGGACTGGACAAAAAGATTAGTTCTATTGCAAATTGATGATAATGCACTTTTTTTACTACCTATTCAAGCGACACTAATCTTCTCACTGCACTTAGGAAACATGCGAGGAACAGTCTTTACTTATAGCACGAAGCGAATACACACGTGCAATACTATCTATAACCTTTAAGTTGTAAAAGCTCAGAATTTGTATCAGTTAGAAATATCAATTGGGCAAGCCTTTGTTAAAAGGTAAAAGTAATTCGTCCTTTATAGTCTATAATCGAATATCAATTGAGGAAACATGTCACATCACTTTTACCAATTGTGTAGGCGAACTTGTAGACAAGCATTCATGTTCATAAAATTTTTGCACTCAACAAGGTAGTTGGTCTTGTCTATTAATCCATTGAGCAACATACACCAGTTTAGATGGGCATCATGACATGTCATATAGAAATTAATAGAAGTTGGTCAAAATGTATAAAGGACAAGGATAGCATTATACGTGGTTCCATTGGAGAGGTGTTTATTTTACACAATGGACTTCCATCGTATCTGAACTTGCTGAACAAGGCACATGAAGTTGATTAGCCAAATGCAAGAGCAGGGCTTGCAGTTGGATCGAATAACATGTATCAGCATATGTGCAACCACAGGTGCTCTTCAATGGGGCAAGAAGTTCCATAGATGCCTAGTAGCAAAATTGGACCAGATGTTCTATTGGATAATGCACTCCTTAGCATGCACATGAATTGTGGTAGCATCAATGATGCTCGCAACTTGTTTGATTAGGATGCTTGTAAGAGACATAGTTTC
This sequence comes from Isoetes engelmannii, assembly GCA_011763485.2. NCBI lineage: Eukaryota > Viridiplantae > Streptophyta > Lycopodiopsida > Isoetales > Isoetaceae > Isoetes > Isoetes engelmannii. The sequence continues at coordinate 8,765 of JAANSK020271781.1, forward strand.
ATGGAACACAATGATTTTGGGACATGGTCAACAATGGGAGTGCTTATGAGGCTATGAAACTATTTGATGGCATGCAACGGCATAGCATAGTTCCAGACAGGGTTCCCCTTATTTCTCTTCTTACTTCATGTGACTACGGTTTACTAGGAAGCAATGGTGCCCACTATTTTTGTTCCTTTGGGCAAATGTACAATATTGAAGCTTATGCTGCAATGGGTGGCCTCCTTTGTCGTACTAGGGACATGGAAGAGACAATGCAATTTATTGCTCCGATGCCATTTCCACCCGATGTTGTAGTCTGGATGGCTTCTCTTGGTACCTGTAGGACTGATAAAAATAAAGAGTAGCAGAATTAGTTGCAATAGAAATAATTAGGTTGGATCCTTCAAATATAGCAGCTCTTATTTTACTCTCAAACATCTATGCTCTAGCTGACAGGTAGGATGATAAAAGGAATGTCAAAAAATTGTTAGAAGAAACTGTTATATTATTCTAATCAGAACCATCATAAAGGCATCCAGTTCACACGTCTACTATAAAACCCAGAGAAGCTAAGAGAGACAAACACACCGTTCTATGTTGCTTGTAAAGTGATGATATAATATTGTATGTGCTTTAAACAGTGGTGGCCATGAATGAAAGAGGTTGAACGTGCTTTCTTGTTGGTAGTTAGACACCTCTTCTAAAGTACAAAAGGTACAACAGCACGTAGTACATGACTAAACTCAACTTTAGTTTAGTGCAAAAATGGAGAATGTCTAATCAAGTTCAATCATGCTTTTTGGAAGATAAAACCATAGAAGGATCAACATCATCCGACAGTATCAAAGTACTCCTAAGACCCATATGCAACACCATCTCATTCATTAGAGTACACGTTTTAGATCATGAACCAGATGACCTGCATTCACAATAAAGCTAAGTGGAAAAGTGATCCACCTTGACCACCTTGAAGCCTAAGTAAAGGAATAATTGGTCAATAAGTCTATTCATATGTCACTTTAGGTGGTCGAGGCGTTTAGTTGTGTACTAGCCAATTAATAGAGACTTGTTTCAAGTCAAATGTAGGCTCAATTCAACCTCTTTGTTGACGATTTTCAAGTGCAGTGCAGCTGCGAATAATGAATCGTGATTCTACCACAAAAAAACTTTTGTAAGCTTCCCTTCTGAAGTGGCAACACCTTTTCAACCTAAAGGATGCTTTGAGTACCTCACAACAACAAATTCTAGAACTGGATATCAACTGCACTTGGTCCCGTGCAGTCATTTTTGTTCCTAACTCAATACTCTGATACTGCTTGAGTAGATGACAGGTCCATATATCAGCTATTTACTAAGATAATATTTGCATATTAAGCTATAATATTTGCAAATTAAATTATGTAGGAAATTTGTTGGGCAAGTTCCTTGAGACCATCTACAAGATCATTGCAAGATGGCTTTGCAATGTCATTTTGCAAAGCCGAAGTGCTATTGACGTTGGATATAGGGCAATCTCAATCTGCTTGAAACTCAAACGAAAACCAATAATAAAAGCTTGTAATATAGAAAACTAATCATCCTTCATATTACATTTCAAGTATAATTTATGATATCACAGAATCAGAAATTGGTGGCCTTGATATCCTAATAGAATTAGAGATGATGCCTGCTTATTTTAGAATGGAATAGAATAAAGTAGAATAGTTTTTCTAACGTCCACTAAGACCAAGAGGTCATGGGACCCATACATTGGGCTAGTACAACCATTACTACTAGGATTAAAAACCCCTGCCTCAAAAGGCTTTTAAGGGAAAAACCTTTGCAGTAATCATGATACTAGACAATCAAGACAAAAAAAGTAGATCGTGACTACTGAGGATTCGATAATTGAAGATGCTCATCTAGAACCTCAAGTATATATAATGCCAAGTCATGCATAGATGGTGGTCTAAGAAGTTGTGGGAGCGTAGAATGGAAGGTCAAATAGCGATTCCAGAACATCTAAAAAACAGAACATCTCAGAAGAGTGTTCATCTTCAATCACCTGTAACTGACAACATGCATATAATCTCGCTTCTCCTGGGGTGTGTTTTTAATCGATACAGGCCAAAAAGCATGTGGGCAACATTGGTGCTGTAAAACTGCTTTTCGAACTTCAACCCCGAGCGTCATGCCCTTCAGCACCCGTCGTCGAAGTTCTGCCCTTCATCCAACCATCATCCAATTTTCATGGGCGGGAGAGAACTTCCATTCTTGGATCGACTGGGCGCCGGATCAAGTTGAATTTGAAATGGGTAATGGCGGAGTAAGCTCGGGTTCTTGCAATTGTCTTAAATTATGGCCGAAATTCTTTATTTCATTTTTTTCTCTAAAATGGACCTGAACGCCTCCTTCCTCGGCTCTCTGGCCAAGAACAAAGTGGCGTTTGATCCTACACCAATTCTATCCAGCCTGCAGGAATTCGAACAGCAGTCCAAAGATTTATGGATTCTTGTTCAAAATTCAACAGAATTATTCACAGAGGTCTTATTTCTGCTTGATAATTTGTTCTTGCATGACATAACTGTGAGCAATGCTACTCTCTTTCAGGAAATGTTGGATCTGCTGCTCGCTTAGGTGGATCAACAATTAAAGAAGTGAACCAAGAAGACAGAGGTCTAACTTCTGCTTCTTAATTACTTTTTGCATGACATAACCGTGGTTTCTGCTCTTCTTTTTCAGGAAATGGTGGATTTGCTGCCCCCCTAGATGGACCAACTATTGAAGAAGCTTACCAAGAAGCTGGACATGAAGGTTTAGCATTTGTATTTGTGTGCTGCTTCAATAACCATTCAAATTTGTACTTATT
>JAANSK020271792.1:0-11593 GCA_011763485.2 Isoetes engelmannii
TTTTAAGCTCAGCAGGATATTCATCTCAATGAGTTCCCCAGCATAGAATGCAATTGATTCCGTATTTTCTCGTATCCCCCGTCTGTGCTGACCGAACTCAACTTAATCTTTCCAGTAAAATACGCGGATACATTTTTTTGATCTTCTCCTCCTTTTGTTCACTACCGATAAAGTGGAAGTGTGGTACGGGGGTGCTTCTGGGTCCACTTGTAGCCTGCACCAGATGAATATCCAATTCTCGCTGGAGGGGTATAATCCTAATCTCACTTCTATTGACGCACATGAGCTGAGTAGTACTATCCATCCTTGCTCCTCAAGCACCGACTGAAATATGAGAGGACCTATGCACCTAGCTCTGACTGTATAAATATTTTGACAATTGTATCGGGCGCACAAGCACTATCGTATGATAGGCCTTAGCAACAATAAGCATAGATATCCTGCTGAAGGAAGCCAAATGTTTTTTCGCTTCCCAAATTTTTGTGTGACTCCTCATATCTACAAGTATCAATGTAGCATTTTCTGATATTGTAGCTGATGCTAGAATACCATCGTTGTAACCAGGCATGACGTATTTCTTTTTCCTTAATTTACATAGCCTCACGAGGCTTTAATATACAAGATTGCCTCAAGAAAAATGCCAAGAAAATTTTCAAGTACATAATCTTTATTATAATTTCCTTTTACATACTTTGGCGCTATATTTGCAATACCCAAGATTCTTTCTTTTGTAAATTTGTAAAACTGCCAATAAAATCATCGAACTTAGGATAACTTTCTTAGCATAAAAAAGAATTTCACGCTTCATGAACGTAAGAATTTTGATGTCCAAGAATGTAGCCAGATTGCACTTTCAAAATGAACTTTTCTAAAATCCCATCCATCAGTTGGAACACTTCATCATAAGAAATTCCCCTCAGATAACAAATGAATATCTTTAGTGAAGAAGTCCTTCGATGACTTATCTAGTAACTTAGCGTGATCACCATATAATCTGACATATCGAGACATAACTTCCATTAGGCGAGCCCAATACTTTTGCTTCATGAAGATGAACTACTTTTCATCCTTCATGTTCTTGACTTTAAGCATTGTGGTTGTTTGCAATCTCGACAATTTGCTGCAGAATAAAGTTCATCAATATCACTTCAGTGGTTGGCCAAAGCATAAATAGAATACCTAAATGCAGTTTGCAATCTCGATCATAACAATCACATATCTTTTAAGTATATGACATTACAGTTCATGGTGGACTTGCAGAGGACAACCATAAGCTTTGTGCTGATATCTTAATTGCTGGAGCTATTTAATTAGAGGCCCTTTGTCCTGGGGAGTGCAGCTAATATAAAGTCTATATGGCATGTGCGTGCATAGGGTCAAAAGAAACTATCCCTTATACAGAATTTTGCTAAAACAAAATCCCTCATATTTCATATACCCCTACCATATTTCCTTCATATCCATGCAAAAATCAAGCAGAAAAATACTCGTTCCCATATTATACGTACGATTTTGGCCCCAAAAAAACCCCCTCCCGTACACTCACACGTTTTCTACGATTTCTTCTAACTGCACCCCCCAGGCTCCTTGTATACTATATTAGCTATAATATCATTAATTTACACAGATAATTGAATATTTTCTTTATCAGATAAATTATTTTTCAAAACACAGATTCTTCTTCTCTATTCTATTCTATTCTATTCTATTCTATTCTATTCTATTCTATTCTATTCTTGGATAGGATTTTGCAAACTCTATTCTCATCTCGATCTTTTCAAGGCAAGCCATTGTTGGACGTTGAAAAAGGACCTTTGCGTCCTTGGCTGTTATGAATAGTTGTTGTAAGGCCCTAGTGTGTTTTCAATCTAAATATCGTTCACGTCCACTCTTGTTTGAGGTCTATTTTTTTCACTCCCACACCCCACACTTTACTCTCTTGGTCTTGTCATTTAGTAAGAGGTCTATTTTTTTCACTCCCACACCCCACACTTTACTCTCTTGGTCTTGTCATTTAGTAAGATCCTGGCCCTGTTATATCAACATTACCCAGCAGTTAGAATTTAGAATTCTAAGCTTGATTAGTTTATGTCCAGGGCTTTTCCTAAAAAATCCAAAAGGGCGAGGTTTTCTAATCCCGGCCGTAATGATGACACTGATCAGCATGTTGTGGTTTTTGAGCATTGTGGCATCATGATATTGTGAGACCATTGTGGCTCATGTTGTTTTTAGTGGAGCATTTTGGCTCGGGTGAATTAGCATTGTGGTTAATGGTGTGCCATTTGTGATGGCCTTGTGACTTTGCAAGAGCATTGTGGCTCATGTTGTGGTTTAGTAGCATTGTGGATCATGTTGTGGTTTAGGGGAGATGCCCAAATGTGGCTTTCTTTTAGTTTGTTCCCCCTTTTCTCTCCCCCTCCTATAGTGAGTTTGCTTGCTTGATGATTGAATTTATCTTTGTATTACAATAACAAGATAGTTAGATACATTGGACAGAAAAGATTGGCTGATGAATGTGCGGTCCATCCGTGTATAGAGCTCGGGGTTTCATCTGTTCCCACTTCAGCTCTAGTAGATATGCCCATGCCAACTGCACTATCCATTTAGATTGCCAGCTGCCTTCATCACATCCTCAAACTGCATGAAATGCAAATAACTATATAAAGCGGGTGTCACGGCGCACTTCAGTGAATGGATTCAAAAGGACCTGGCTCCTAGACAAATTGAAAGAGTTACGAAGGCATTGAATTTCATATGCAAAGGTAATAAAGAAGATCTCTGGTAGCGCTTGAGCGGTGAGACACGTGGGAAATTAGTTCTCAAACACACTTTTGTGAAGCGTTGTCTAGAGAATAAAGTGGTGTTCGAGGTCGACCAGTCAAAACATTGTCGACATCGTTTCAATCGTGTGGCTTACTCAGTGGTAGCATATTGGACTGGTGAGTTCTTTGATCTTCGATGAATTTTGGATTGGCTAGGGCTCCTCTTTGTAAAAAATTTATCCGTCCCTTTGAATCCATAAAGGCCTTAGGTAAAGGGGTTTGCTTGATCTTAATGTTCAAGAATGAGGAGGATCTTGTATGAGTTATCAACAATTTACTACTGACCAAGTTCTGCAACAAGTATCTGCTTGGATCAGCAGAACTCCGCCCCGCAATCTCTTAAGTCTCAAACTGCGCCTTCTCTCGACTTGCATCATTTCATGTTCCAACTCCTGTTTATCCTCCCATAACACCTGCCCCATCGCCTAAGCCCACTCCTCATCCATCTCCAGAGTGGCTCCCTGAGCAGCCTTTCATATGTAATCCTTTCTCCCTTTCGTCGTCTGCTCTCTCTCTCTCTCCCCAATTGGCTTCTGCACCTGTTCGGCAACCTCTTGTTTCTCCGCAACTAGTTCATTATACTCAGGCATCGCTTCCTGCTTCCACAGCACCAACAACAATCGATTACATTGCTGTTCCTACTTATGCCCTAGCTCCAATGTATTTACAGCCTATAGCTGCTCAATCTCCCCCCACCAACCTGTTTTCCCAACCCCAAGCGCATTCCACAATTCCTCCCATCTACTATTCCATTCCTTCTGCTTCACCTCCATCTCCCGTGCCATCCTCAGGTTCCTCAACCATTTCAGAGTCCAACCCCATTACCTCCTGTTGCAGTAGCGGCTGCAGTCGCCAAAGTCAAGATCAGCCTGGTCTTTGGTACCTGGCATCACAAGCTTTCAATTGAGCAGAGCGCAATGGCTAATCTGGGCGAGTTTAATTCTTTGGCCATTCTCAGTGGCCACCAAGATCCTTTGCTCAAATTCTACCTATTTAGCACAACCTATGCAAATATAAGAAGCTGCCTAGTCTGTCCAGAGGTTTTTGATACTTTAACCGTTGCTAATATAAGAGGCTTTTCAGGTTTCATATTTACCTGGGACATAAATATTATCTTTTCAGCAAGCTCGGAGAATAACCTAACATTCAATACAATCTGCACTGCTAATATTGTGCCTCAAGAAGAATAAAAAGTCATTCAGGAAAAAGGTGTATACAAACATTCCCCAACATTATGCCTCCCATCTGAAACGGAAAAAAGCAGGTCCAAACAGCTAATGGCTATTGGGCACGCTGCTTCTAGCCCATGCTAAATTAGCCTATAAATTTGGAAGTATAGCGTGATGACAGATTAAATACTAGCATATCACATGGTTTAGTTCTTTTAGCAATCAAATGACACTCCCTAATATCACAACATTTATTTACCTTCTTGTAAAACGCGTCAATCGCATCAGTATCGATGGTGTAACCAATAAACAGCTTTCGACCATATTGCGAGCTGTTTGACCTTCGAGAAAATGCTATGCTTGGATGAGCTTGGTCGCCTTAGAGCAAAGGTGCTCCATGCTTCTCTTAAGTTGAAGGGAACTCGTGGAGCGGGGAACTCTGAGTGTTCTAGGTAGTTCAGTTGATCCTACACTAGTAGGTTGTGACATTATCTCATGCTTATATTCTATATTCATCTGATAGGAAAGTGTATTACGCTTCCTCACCTTAAGGTTACCTGCATTAGAAAAGTATATTCTATGTAATGTCTTTCTGTCTTGCCTTATTTGAATCTCTTTTGAATTTAGATCTCTTTTGAAATGTATGTGGCCCTTCTTGAGCTAAGCGCGCAAAGCTATGATGCACAATTTGAAGAAGTATTATGTAGAACAACAGTTCTTCGAAAAAAATAAGGAAATAAACAACAACAACAACAACAACAACAACAACAACAGCACCAACAGCAGCAGCAGCAGCAGCAGCAACAACAACAACAAAAATCATTCTTTTGAGACCCTCAGGTCCATAGTCGACAAAATACATCTACACGAGGCATTGAGCCTCGAGTTCATCTGCATACTGGTTAAATTCTAAAATTTTATTTCGAAGCTTCCACCACTGTTGAAGATATTCTCCCAAAAGTGTTGGTTGCAATGAAAAGAGTGCAGAAAAACTAAACCCAACAATACCATATCTTTCTCGTAGTTCAGCAAACATGTTACACTCTAAGAAAGCATGTTGTTCATGTTCAATTTTTGTTCCTCGACAACAAGGACAATATCTGAACTCTCGCGATGTATTGCCTTTTCCCACTTCAATCTCCAAATGATGACTACTGAACCGTGCCTGCGATATGAGTTGTCTCTTCTTCAATCCTACATTTGCATGTGAGTGATCTTGTTATGCATAAATCAGCATTGGATTCACTTCGTGCTGATAAAATTCCATCTTAACCCCTGGTTGAATTCATAGATTTTGCACAACCCTGTCCATTATCAGATCTTGTATCCCCACATCTGTATCAGGCAAATCTGTAAGACTAATCCCCCACCATGACCATGTAGCAAGTTGTTGATACCATCCAACATGTGTGTGGCCTGGCTTAGCTTCTAACAAAGTTTAATGAGGCAAACGAGGTTCATCCAGATGTACCACTCTATTAAAATAAACAAGCGTTTGATAAAGAGCCTCAGTTTTAGTATGACAATTGAAACAACTCCTATTTTATGGACATTTCTTCTTGGCAATTGCAATGCATAGAACTTTGGACAAGGTGGGTTTGAGCTAGCAACAAGGAAGGTGAGAAACATCTTGTTGATGTAGTATGGCTAGAAATGTGTGTTCAGAGGCATACGTGCATGACATGGAGAAAAATTTTAAGTAGAATTGATGGCAATATGATAGGCACCTTTACAATGTTATAGTGCGTCTCAATAATGATAATAATTGAGACCCTTGAGGCCTAGAGTTCATCCACGTACTCGTTCAATCCTAAAATTTCCCTAAGGCCAGAAAATAAGAATTTTGAGATTCGTTTAAGGGCTAACAACAAAATGGGATGCAATGAAATAGGTCAAGGTATCACAGCAAAGAGACGAAATATAAAGAGGTTAGACATTCAACCCATTTGAATAACATAACTGGTTTCTAACTCGTTTTTTGTTTTACTTTTTGATCTCATGTTAATGGACAATGACGTCAAAACCAAGTCCTTGACAGGCTAGATTGGAACGTTAGTTCATCTCAAGCTTTTACTGAACATAATGTCTGCAACAGCTGTTTAAGCTGGGCAGAGATGTGATCAGAAGCAAGAACCAGATACAAGAAACAGGAGAAACTACTTAACAAGAAATATCACAACATAGGCTTCTTGCCAATTTGGATATGCCAATTAAACATTGGTTTTGATGGTTGGTTGTGAATTAGACTCATTCAAAAGCTAATCAGGAGGTTCATTCGGGCTGGGAATTCAAGCTTGTCTGGTCTGAAATCTGCAAGGCAACATTAGAACTGTGATGCATGCATTCGCACTTCCCTTCGGACGAGACCTGAGGTGGTACGATCTTTTTGACATACCAACAACTGCAAACTTGCAGACACAAAAACCAGGAGCTGCCCTGGAAGATGTATGGAAGATGATATACAGTTGTGGGAATAGCACGCTGCTGGCTTTTTTTTTCCATGTTATCCATGATGTATGCTCCCCCAAAGTCAGGAAAAACATTCAGAGCTTGACAAAAATGGGTGGAAAAATAACTGCCCGAAATTTGAAGAAGCATCAAATACCATCTAGGTATATGTGATGCACAGCTTTTTTAGAATCGAGTTTCTTTTTTCAGAGCCAATAGTTTCTCCTCATTGTCATGGCTACCGCAGCAACAAGTCTTTTCTATTATATGCAAGTACTACTTCACCCTATATTTCATTCAACAGGCCACCCACCACCTTCACCACCTGTCTCGCTCGCTGTGACAGTCTAAATTGCCCTGAAGCATTATCAGGGGATTTCTGTTGCTTAAGCAATAGGAACCCTTGATAATATGCAGATGGATCTCTACACAATAGGTTCCCAATGCAACCTTACCCTTCTTTTTGTATAAATTCCTTCTAACGTATTGAAGGAAATCATGGCACTCCATATTTCACCTCATCTTGCCTTGATGTTCCTCTCTTCAGTTATGTTATGCCACCTGCTGACCACGACCGTTAGCTTGCTTTGATCAAATAGTTAAATGATATGGCACCATGGTCCTGTCTTGCAGACTATATCCAGTGCAATGCTGGTATCATTTACCCCACGTTGTTCCTTCTTGCTTAAATCTGTGGCTTCGTAATGACTTATCTGTGCATGCTTCCCATTGCCCGATGGGATAGTATGGCAGCAATCAACTGCCAATCTTCATACAAAAATACACACTTCCATCATAGGCTACCTGATGTTTTATAATGGGATATTATAGTAGAACTAACACATGGTGAACATAGGAATTTGGCCTGGACGCATCTGATAAAGACCTGCCAGAAGAATAACTGATTGTTTTCTTTTGGAGGATTAATTACATGACCTAGTTTCCGTCAAGAATTGCCCAAATCTGCATGTGTGCTAGCTACATGGCAAGAGGAGTTGACGGCTCCTCATATTTCATAAATTGGTCCATAACATATTGACCAAGCCAAATGTCCCCATGTATCCTGCACGCACTGAGCAGAGGCATCCATATGAGCTCAGTGGCTTCAATTGGCAACATATTAACTAAATCTGTTGCTTCGTGGAGATGTCCTGCACGGGAAAAGTTATGAATTATACTAACATAATGTGGGATTCCAGGTGCCATTCTATAAGCTTCAGTAAGCAGCACAAAAAAATGACAACTTGCATAAGCATGCCAACGGTGGCTGCATGCGGATAAAATAGATAGAAAAGTGACCTCATTTGGTCTTGTACCATCTTTCTGCATTTCGTTGAACATCTTCAGTACCATCTTTCCATCTCCAAGAGATGCATGACCAGCAATTATTGCATTCCATGAAACCACATCATGGTGAGACATGCTCAGGAATACTTTGTTAGCATCTTTAATACTTCCACATTTTGCATACATATCAATGAGAGTACTTCCAACATAATCAAGGACCCCAAGCCCAGCATCAATGATGTCAATATGAATACGTTTTCCCTGTTCAAGTGCTGCAATTTCTGCATATATGCTCAAAACTGCCATAAAACAGACATCATTGGGTTTTACACCCGCCTGTTGCATTTCCCTGAAAAGGCTCAGAGCAATCTTCATGCCACCTTGTCCGGCATGTCCAGCAATAATTGCAGTCCAGGATACGATATTTGGAGAATATACTCTAGTAAATATCAGGCAAGCATCTATCATGCTCCCACATTTAGCATACATGACAATAAGGTTACTTGCAACAAAAACTGCCATCCCGGAGCCTGATTTCAGACTACAGGCATGGATCCTTCTCCCCTGTGCAAGAGCTTGCAAATCAGAGCACACGGTTAGGATGCTCAGGAAGGTTACTTCACTTAGTTCAATGGCTGTCTGCTGCACTTGAGAAAATACCTCATAGACCTTATTATAACACCTATGCTGAGCATAGCCTGCTATCATTGCACTCCAGGTAACTATGTCTCTACTGCTAGATGGCAACCGTTGAAATATTTCACCAGAACTCTTTATGTCACCACATTTTGCATACATGTCAATAAGGGAACTTCCAATAAAGACTTGCAATTCACAGAGATCTTTAAGTATGTTTGCATGAACCTTCTTTCCCTTGTTCAAGAACATCATGTTTGTGCATGCACTTAAAGTACTCACAAATATGGTTGTATTTGGTTGCATACTGACTAGACTCATTTGGTCAAACAAGTAAACTGCTTCTTTATGATTGTTGCATTCTACATAAGCTGCAATTATTGAACCCCAAGAGACAATATCATGCCTAAGCATATTGTCGAAAACCTGTCGTGCATCCTCTATGCTCCCACATCTAGAATACATGACAATGAAGGTATTCCCTATGAATCCGTTGTTTGCATACTCTGACTTCAATACCTGATTGTGGAGCCATCGTCCCTGTTCTAGATTTGCTGTGCTTTTACATGTATTCAGAATGATGGCGTATGTGTTGAAGTCTGGCCTCATGCCTTCTTGTTGCAGTTTTTCAAAAAGGTCAAAAGCTTCTTTGGCCATACATTGATGAGTGTATCCTGCAATCAACGTATTCCAGGACACAACATCTCGTATAGGCATGCTATCAAATATTTGGCAGCCATCATGGATGTTCCCACATTTAGCATATACATCAATAAGTGCATTACCAATAACAAGATCCGTCTCGTAACCGCATCTTAGAATGTGAGCATGGACCAATTTCCCAAGTCGTGCTGCTGCCAATACTGCACATGCATTTAAAGTGGTTATAAAAGTGACTCTATCAGGAGTCATCTGGTCTTGTTGCATTTGCAGAAAAAAAGAAAGAGCTCCTTTTTCTTGTTCGGAATGCAGATATGCTGTTATCATTATTGTCCATGTGAATATATTACGTACATGCATAGATCCAAACACCTGAAGGGCACTTTCTATGCTTCCACAATTGGCATACGTCTTGATAAGATTGTTTGTAAAGAAAAGATCAAATTTCAGTTCATTCTTTAGAAGATGTGCATGAGAATACTTTGCACTTGCCAAACTAACTATACTAATGCAACCTCGCAAACGATGGAGGCATGGATCTAAATAAAGCTTGGAATCTCGCTGATAAGAGCCAATAGAGCCTGATTCCAAAGACAGTGACAAAGTTTTCTGACCGGTCAGCGGCCAGTCCATGATCAAATGCCATTCACCTTAACATTTCCTAAAGTGAAATTGAAAGCACAGGGGCAATTGCACAAACGAAGAACTAAAACTAAACTGCTAATTTTCTTATCTTACTATCCTGCTTTCTTCTTCGAGCGTGAACGGATGTAAACGCATACGCTACGGGAAATGAATAGCCCCGCTCAGACTATCTAAAGAACTTTGTAAAAAATAACCCTACATATTTGAAAATTTGTGAAAATGCGGGTGATTTTTATTGAAAGCAGTGTACCTTCTGTGATGATTCAAATTACAATGTGTCCGTCACATGTATTACATGTATTGATGTATTATAGACGAGGATGCTACCTTCCTATTAAAGCTAAAATCATCTGAATCCCTAAAAAAAAATTGTAAGTTATGTACTAGGTAATGCACCGCCGGAAAAAATTCCGGCCAAGAATTTTTCGAGGCGGCGCACGAGCGGTGGAGCCGCGAGTGCCGCCGAGGCTGGCGGCGCCGCCGAGAAAAATTCTTGTGCCGGAATTTTTTTCCGGCGGTGCATTACCGGACGTAATACACTTTTTGGGGCAAATTACGAACAGAAAAAAATTCCGGCAGCTGCGGCTACGGCGGAGGCTAACGGCAAGGCTATGGTGAGCAGACTCTCCTCTGTCTGCAAAGCCGACTCAAGAACTTCTTTGCAAGCCAACACTCCATCCATAAGGGAGCCCTGCTTTGCATTCTTGGGTTTTTGGAGTCGAGTTTCAGCCTATCTTTTAACAGTTGAGCCTTATCTGCAGTGGGGGTATCGTTTGAGACGGCATCACGGCAAGCTCTGTAACGTCAAGCTCTGTAACAGGAGCAGCCAATCCTTTGGCAGATTTCATTTTGTTAAACTGATTCAAGGCAGGCTGTAAAATATTGAACAAAACCCAACCTAGGGCAGGAAGAATAATACCCAGCAGAAGAAACAAACCTCTGTTATCCCTTTCTGCTCAAAACCTTTGTTATCCCTTTCTGTTGTGGAGCGGATTAGGCTCAAAACCAAATGGTCTGAGAATAAAACGTTGCCCTTGGAGGTGCAGGCTCTCCCAGATCTTGCTTGTTTCTTGAAGGACGGCCATTATTTTGGCCCCTTTTTGAGCTCTGGCGATTCTTACCTGCGTTTGCGTTTTTTGCTCTAGATTGTGAGGGCACATAATAGAAATCAGAGCTACTGTAATACATTTCAACAAATCCGGAAACGGTCCGGTGAAACACAGCGCACAACCGATTTCTTTTGCCTTCAAGTAGAAAAGGGCTAAAAAAGGCTCTTCTCCGGCATTCTGGAGTCCTAGCTATGGCGCATTATTGTCGTAGCAGCAGGGATTTTCTCCAGCGACCTTCTCCATCGACTCCCTGCATGCGACTCCAAGCAGGAGGATGAATGACTCCAAGCATCTCATCTTTCTTCACTCGACCTGCACAAAAATTTCTACATGGCGGCGCCGCTATAGCTAGCGGAGGAAATATTGCTGGCTATAAAACATACAGAATATTACAGTAATTTGCCCCAAAAGTGTATTACGATAGGGTAGGGAAGGGCTAATCCGAACACAAATCGTCAACCCAACTGGTTTAAGTAAGGCTTAATCTCATCAGGAGGCTCGGACAACTTAAAGCCTATCAGAGATATGTACTGGGCGACTGACATATTTTGAGGGGACATGGTACCTTTGATGCAGGCCATGGGCATAGAAGCAGGGAGTACGGGATAGAAAGGTGGTTCAGTCAAGGTTGGCTATGGCGGATGCAATCTATTGGATTCGATGTTTTCTTGCATGTGTGACGACCATACGCGTATTATACCGCGTACACGGTATGGTCGCCACACGGACCATGCGCATGGTGTGACGACCATACGCGTATTATACCGCGTACACGGTATGGTCGCCACACGGACCATGCGCATGGGCGACACCTGGC
>JAANSK020271803.1:0-11593 GCA_011763485.2 Isoetes engelmannii
GGTTAACCCTCCACTACCCATAAAAAAAAATTATTCCAACTTTCGTTCTATACTCCATATTTAATGAAACTTTGCTTAAAAGCATGCCAATGACATGGCAGATCCGGTTATCAGGCACATCACCATGTCAGAAGCTCCGAATTTGCACTGTGCTCTCGTTTCTCAGAAGCAGAACTTGACTCCGGATTCTGAGTTTCTGAAACCTTTCTTTGAAGCAGACGCTGTTCGCCTTTCTATACTGCTTCCGAAAAAGGCAAAGGCAATGCCGATGGCCACCATAGAAAATGCAACATTTTGATGCTACGTGTTGTAAAAGCCCCAAATATGGAAAGCAGATTTAAGAACGCAATGAAAGTTGGCTGATTGGTTGATTGACGACGAAAAATATTTTCTTAAAACGGTGGACGGAAAAAATGAAATACAATAATGTGGCCCCCATAAAAAATGGTATGTTTGTTACATATGATTTTTTATGGTGCTTTGTGTGTATTCGTATGCTGCACCGTATTTTGATGACGGTGGCAGCCCAGATGCGAGCAAGGAAGGGTATTTTTCTTGTTTTTGTGCATGGGTATGGTCTTCTGGTGGGGCGGAGGCCATGTGCTCCTCTCCACCTGTCTCTAGCATGGTGGGATGCCAAATCCGACAGCCTTGGTTTTGTTTTGCTGGAGATGGCCGTTTGTTGATATCACTAAAGGAGAGCGCAGCGTCTGTCTCGTCGTTTCATCAGGTAAGAAGTGCTTGCAGGTGCTTTCTGTTTGTGGCCAGAACCGTTCGTTGTCTGCAACCCAGAGCCATGACGCTGATCTCATTCCTTGTGTGCAACCCAGAGCCATGACGGTCACCCCATTTCTTGTCTGCATCCCGTTCCCAGCTTCTTGGCAAACCAATTCTGGTTGCCGAGCTATTCTGGGGCTTGCCTGCATCCTGTTCGAAGTCTGTAAGCCTGCACATGAAAACCCACGACCGCTCTTGAGCTGCCCATATGAAAATTCGATTGTGTGAATCGAGCCTAAGGCTCACCTGGATTTCTATTTTGTGCCTCCATCATCCTTTATTGGTGACTCGTGGGGCTTGCTTGCGTCTCGTTCAAAGATTCTAGTTCTAAGCCTTCATCCTGTTTGAAGTTTCTAGTTTCTTCTACTGTCGATTATGCTCTTGTGTGTTGCTCTATGAGTGAAAATGGGAAATTAATGCTGTTGCTGACTTGCAAGTGCATCTGGCAGCGTCGTCTACAGCCCACACCCGTCATAATTTTGGCATCTGTAGGCTTTGTACTTAGAGGAGCTACACGATTTCGACACCCACAGAGCAGTACCATTTCTGGCTTGCATAGAGGTTAGTCCTGCGGGTCAATTTGTGGGATACAGATAGTTAACTTTGGTGGGTTTGTGTTCTTCTTGTGGGTTGCTTTGTGGTTGGATTTCTGCCTATCTATTGTTTCTATTCCCTTTTCTCTGTCATGGCTGCTATGAAAAGAGCGCCTTGAATTCCCCTGCACCTAGATGTGGAATCCCTGATCTGGACCTCAATTGGGGAGCCATAGATGTTTCCCTGACTTTGGAACTGTCTGGGCAGGATGTCCCATGCTTTTTTTATGATTCTCTATCCCAATTCTGTGACAGCAAATGCCTCGCGGGTGTTGTTGCCTTGGAGCAAGGCTCATCTGCTGATCATTTGCACGTACAAGTTGTTCTTAGGGGTCGTTTTAAGAGCCCAAAATCTGTGAATGAGGCCATTAAGAAGGAATTTAACTGGCCTGGCAAGCCTGTCAGGGTTGTGCTGGTCTGTAAGGCATTGAAAAATACCATGCTCCATTGCTTTGAGGGCATGGTCGGGTATTGCATGAAATATATTGGAAAAGTGCATTATTCTTGCCATATGCATAATATATCTGAGTCCATGATCGCTAAGGGAAAGGATCTATATCTGCAGTGGGGTGCTGGGGATACAAAGGGGCTCTATGTGCTAGACAATAGGAATTTGTTAAACAAGGCAGCCTTGTTTGTTTCTTATCATGGTGGACGTCCGTCCACTCCTAGTCTTACATTCACCCTTGCCAGGATGATAAGAACCGGTAAGTATACTCTTTCTAGAAGTTGGATAATTCCACCGAACACTGCACATGTCAATGAATATAGAGTGCGTGTAGCCTGGAAAATCCTCCTTAATCATGCCCGTTGCATGCCATCCGATATCCGAATGATCTTATATGGCTTGCCAGCTGGTTATGTCCCTATGGAGAGGAATGGACCGGGCAGACAGCATTATTGGGATGACTCAGTCCCAAGGGATGAGCTTGATGAGAACTTCGAAGATCTCTTTGATGCCACCTTCAGTCCAGAGCTGCCCATATCTGACCATGACGCGGATTACATCCCAATTTTTACTGGGGATCACACGATGGCCCAGATGATCCGGATGTGCATGTATATCCTCCAGAAACTGAGCAAGTTTTTTGTGCTGAAGAATTCATCACGCATGTCATTCAGCTTGGTACAGAGACACATAGGATTGCTGTATTGTTGAGGATTCTTAGGCGTAAGTTGAGTGCGTTTTACTAATCTCTTGATGGAGCTATGTCTTGTGTTGCCTGGGAGTGGAAGGAGTACCTGCGTCAGAGTTGTATACTCTTCGATCATATATGAGCCTGGCGAGGTCACTATTGAGCCAGGAAATCCGCCAGATAGATGCTATTATCAGAATGCCTCATCTAGATAGGCAAGGAACTAGTTCCTTGTATCAGTATGTATTTTCTTATATGTGCTTGTGACATATTTCATATGTGCTATTGTTTCTTCGTTTTGGTTGTACAGTTCTCTTGGAATATACCTATTCTGTTAAAAACTATGTATTGAATGGGCTTTGGCCCCTGGGCATATGACTTGGATTGCCCATATGCCCGGAGAGCGTGGGCACTGTGCTGGCATTCAACTCCTCGGGCTTGCTAACCGTTACTTGATTTCAGGTGCTCGTGGCCTTGTTGCAGCCTCCACGAATTGAGTCATCAGTTTCATGTTCACTGAGCACCGTTGGCAGCAAGGAGTGATGATCAGTGGCGCAAAACTGAATTTGTGGGACTGTTACGACGTTCGTGAGAGTTAGGAGCCACAGGTGAGTCATGGGCGCTGGTACTTCAATTGGAGTTCGATTCTCCAAGTCCAATATCTGTATTCATGTGCTTCAAATTATGTGTCTCTGTTGACTCATACAATCCGTAATACGTATGTCGTATTCTTGTTCTTTTGGTGCAATGGTTTATTTATTTTAGGTCATATAATGTGGGGTCACATTGACCTCGAATGGATGGACGAGATCTGTGCTTTTGGCACATCCTCTAGTTGATGACCTCATCCGAGGGCCACAAAAATTCCCTAGACACCCCAGACGATAATATATAAGTTTTGATACAAGTTACGCACCATTAGGGCAGGCGCGAGGGGGAGCAACTGAATAGCGCAGTGCACCTAGCAAAGAATGCTATTTTTTAGCAACTCGCTTCAAGCCATGAACGTGGAGTTCAGAAAGCATTTGATTCACTAGCTTTGGCAGAAGGGGTGTACAAGTGGTGCCCCTCTCATCTATGTGCTTCTATCAAGGTAGCGACAGACCGAAATAAATCCAAAAAATAGCATTGTGATGTTGGCATGCTTTGGATTTGAGGTGGTTATTGTGTTCTGAGAGTGGACAAATCAGGTGTATGTGGGCAGTCGAGCTATGTTGAAGCAAGAAAGGAGAACATACTGTTATCGGCAATTTGATGCCTATGGGAGGGATTGGACGTTAGATGACGTATATGTTGGAAAGGAAGAATCTTGAACACATTTTTAGCAGTTATTGAAGGAAGACACAAGGCCCACACAATGACGCGCTGTTATTTCATAGGCTTTGATATGTGGCTAATGTGACTTGCATGATGGTCAATTTAGAGTAATATAACATGGTCTAACTTGTTCTGTAGGCATGCTATGTGTGTTTTATGATGTGTGTTGGATGGGGCAATGACGTGGGGCTTGTTGATTTAGCACCTAGGGCTCGTCATTGTCAGAAGGCCCCCAAAAATGAACTTGCATAAAAAATTAGTATCAAAACTAGTATAACTAGTTATGACTTCGGGTTGCAAAGACATGTGATGCCCTAACTTCCTTCGCGTCGACCAGCCGTCGGCAACAAAATATCATGTGTTAGGTTGCCTGCATGCTACTGATTTAAAAGGGAATATTCGAGTGATATTCTATGTCCTACCACATCAACAAGGTTATGCCCTTACTGGCAAATCAAGAATCAGATCATACATTGTAGAACTCCCCACTTCTAGTATGATATGGAGTCTACATGCTGCCAAGGACTTCTAAGATATACGGTTACCATACCACCTTCACCATGTGCATTTCATGTTCCTTTGGTTTCAGAAGTTGTTGCTTCTTCAAGGAGGGGAGAATACGACGCAAAGCTTCTAGCAACGACATTAAGGCCTTAGTTTTTTACCCTTTATCAACAAATTTGTTGAAAGTAGGCTTGGTTGGTCTGTTTTGAATATCCAGAAGCAGGATCTTCCAGGCTACTTGGTCTCATGCAAATGACCTCAACGCAGTATTTCAACAGTAACACATTATATGTGCACAACTCGGTGACTTCTTGCTCTCAAAGGAACAATCCCTTTTTTTAAGATATTTTATGGAAGATTCTCAGTCAACCCAATATTGCCAAAATTGAAGGGCAAAGCAGGTAAAAAGCAAGGATTGGAATTGGGGGGTCCGGCGGCAACTCTCAAAAATTTTCAATAACCAAAAAAATTCTAGACATTTTTTTTTTTTGGCTATTTTTATAAGATTTTCTAAGGATTTTCGGTAAACTATAGTATAAATTCATGTATTTTCGATAGTCTTATATACAAGCAGGCATTTTCAGGCATTCTCACTAGTCAAGGAAAATTTTAATTTCGAACCCTGGAAAGGGGCACACGATATTTGAACAAGGAAAAAGGAAAAAGGTCTTACTGTACTCCAGAGGTCTTTTTGCCGGAAGCAAAGCTCAGATCATCTGGTTGGTCAATTTAGGTCGTAAACCGCCGGTTTGGATCCAGATCAGTGATCTGCAACAGAGCTGTGGAGGAGCTGCAAATCCGTTCCATGGCCTCCCTCAGGAAGAAAAAAACAGCAGAGGTGCCCTCTGTAGCACAAAAATCTGAATTCCCTAAGGACCCAGTTGCTGGGCTTCCTTCCCTTTCTTCGTCGAAGCTATGCCAGGTCCTGGCATTTGGGTTCCT
Source organism: Isoetes engelmannii (assembly GCA_011763485.2). Taxonomy (NCBI): domain Eukaryota; kingdom Viridiplantae; phylum Streptophyta; class Lycopodiopsida; order Isoetales; family Isoetaceae; genus Isoetes; species Isoetes engelmannii. Next base: position 5,270 of record JAANSK020271803.1, read on the forward strand.
TTGCCTGCTTCCGTATGTTGTATTTTTCTTTGTCTACAACGTGGATCGTGGTCTTCGACAATCAATCCTGGCTAACCTTTTGATGAGCGTGGCTGGCTTCATTGTTACTGTATTGATGGTCCCTGTCATGGCTAGATATGCAATTCGGAAGAACTTGTTTGGTTATGATCTTAATAAGAAAGGAACCCCAGCTGGAGCTGTCAAAATGTAAGTGTTAATATTTTTTATGCATATGTGTAGATTGGAAAGAAAGATGCAGGTGATGTATGGAACTTTACTGGTTAACACTGCACTTATGGGTTTAAATACGCGGTGTTTGCTTGACAAAGTTAATGCTTCCCAGCTGCAAAAGAACGATAGGCTGCTTGGAACATTATTGTGTCTGTCCATGGTATGGCAATGGTTGTGGGGTCCAGAACTTCTAATGCCTTGACTCTGTCTGGCTAGATGTTTTGACTAACAGCTTTATTTGCACTGTATTTCATTGGATTGCTATACTGTCTAGAAAATTATGATAACGCTTCGTTTTGGTGTCTTTAAATCCTCAGACCGGAGTCCTCGGGATTGATTGTTGGAGTTGTGTACGTGGTTGTGGTTATGCTGTTCCAGTACTTCTTCTTCAAGCCTGATTCCACTGTATGAAATGCTCCAGCCTTTTTGGGGTAAATGTTATAGGTTGCATTATTATTCTTTTCTTTTGCATTATGACTATGTAAAGGTTTACATTGGTAGGTTCTAAAGTAGTGTTAAAAGTTTGAGATTGGCAATCCAAATGGTGACTGATGTGCAGAGTGATGTCCCCTACAATAAATATTTGTGTCATGTATTCAAGCAGCATGGTGACAATAGACTCGCATTTTGATTCGACAGTCGTAAGATCTTTAGGATTTGGACGATACATAGTTTGACCAATCCCAATCTATCTATATAAGCTTTGAAACAGGGACTGACCATGACGGCAGGCTTCTTTGCATGGCACTTTGCGTGTCCTTATTTTAAGACTGCCCACGGATGAATGCCTCCAACAAAAGTGGTGTGCACAGTCTCACTCACATCACAATTCAAATTGTGCATGAGGTGTGTATCCTGGCTTTTATGCAGTTCTGATTTTACTGCAGAAAAAATTGAATCCCATTCAGTGGCATATGGATATAATGGGGGTGCTAACTTTGGCAGATTGAAGAGCGATGTTTGTGTTTATAACCATTTAAGAAGCCTAAACCTTATTCTGAACTCTAGTCTGTTACCATTAAAAAAACTTGTCCATCTTGACCTCAGTTTGCCTTGATAGTGCTGGAAGTTTCATGTTAAGGATCTTATGCTTGGATGACTAAATGCATGTGATCAATACCCCAATAGGTGTCCATGTTCCCAAGAGCATTTATTGTAACTTTGTCGAATTGACTAGTCGATGTTGCAGTGGTTGGAGGAATATAATGCAGCACTTGCATCTGTTATCTTTATGCTTCTACTTGGGTTTGTAGACGATGTGTTTGACCTTCCATGGCGGGTGTAAGCCTACAGTCTATTATCCTCTACTTTGATGTCATTTTCATGAGGCTAATAGTTGTTCAATGTTTTACAGAAAGTTGTTTCTACCTTCTGTTGCGGCTCTTCCTCTCCTCTTTGCATATGCTGGTCACACCACGATATTGATACCAAAACCCTTCAGAGCATTTCTTGGGGTGGACATTTTGGATCTTGGTTGGTGTTTAATGCCTTTTACTATGAGCATTGAAGTGCTCGATTAACGCCGAAGTATCATTTGGTACAGGTAAAATATATCACCTTATCATGGGACTACTAGCAGTATTTTGCACGAATGCCATCAACATTCATGCTGGGGTGAATGGATTGGAGGTTGGCCAGACAATTGTCATTGCTTGCGCGGTACGTCTGTATATCTGTTGTTGCCTTAGATGCTTTTTCTCTTAACCGTGACATATTTTACGTGCAGATTCTTTTCCACAATGCTATGAATATTAGAAATCTATCAGGACTTGACACATTTGGTGTGACAGAATCCCAACAAGGGCATGCCTTTTCTATATACCTTATGCAACCTCTAATTGGGACATGCCTTGGCTTGCTCGCCTTTAATTGGTCAGTATCACATACATGTTGAAGTTTTGTATTTCAAGGACTAGAAAAAGATTGGCTATGTCAGGTATCCGTCCTCAGTATTTGTCGGTGATACCTTTACCTATTTTGCTGGAATGACACTGGCTGTGGCTGGCATACTTGGCCATTTCAGGTAGACAGAACTTTCAGTAGAGGCAAAGGGAGGTTTATGCTTTCACGAATCTAAATTTTTGGTCTCATTATGACAGTGAAACGTTAGCAGTCTTTTTCTTACCCCAGGTCCTTAATTTTCTCTATTCAGTGCCACAGGTAACTTGGCTCCTTTTCAGCACTTGGATAATCGTAAGATTTATTTAGTCATCTAATTTGGTTACAATTTCTGTTCCAGCTCTTTAAAATTGTTCCTTGTCCTCGTCACCGGCTGCCAATGTGAGGCTTCTTAGGCTTGGATAATTGTTATTAGTGAAGCGACCATGTTTCTCACAGGGATTTTAATGCAGATTTGATCCCAAGACTGGTCTACTGACAGGCACTAAGGACATGAATCTAGTAAATTTGTTCTTGAGAGTATTTGGTAGTGTATCCGAACGTCAACTTTGCATAAGGCTCCTTCTGTTCCAGGTAACATCTTAATGAACTGAAAATATTATGTCTTGTGCTTATTCCCTTACACCAATGCTAATTTTGTTCTAGGTTCTTTCATGCATATTCTGTTTTGCACTTCGGTATGTATTAACAGGTTGGTATAAATGAGCTGTGTAACTTGTCAATCTGATGATATCTAAGGTCACTTATTGATTGATGAATTCCATGAATTGAAATTGTAACTCTCAATTTTCTAATATAACTTGAAAACTGGTGCCCGACGATGTCGGGCATAAGAACGGACTGTTATATTGCTGCATAAGTTTCCATTGCAGTATAATGAACCCACTGATAGATCGTGTGATGCTTCACCATGTCTGTTACTTGCACAAGCAAGTCAGTTTTAAGTTCAAACAGCGCTCCATAAGAATGTCACTAGCCTCAGCTAAAGATGGTTGCCAATTATGGAGCTTGTCATTACCTTACATAATCAAGAAGATAATATATCAGTCACGCTTGTACATGCCAAGAAGCAATATGCATCAAAATAGTTGCAAATAGACAAAGGGAAATATAGGCTCCACATTTTGGCCTCATTCCATGCATGCATGAGTCGATTGCCATGCAGCAGTATTTGACTCGCTCAATACCAGCTCACTGCAAAAATGAAAAAATCTGGCAAAGAGGGGTATTAGGATCTTCATTTCCGAAGGGGGGTAGTAGACTCGGTACATTGCTGAAGTAAAACCGTTCATTTTCTTGTCTACAAGATCTGTCAAGAACAAGACCAAAATTTGTCCAGAAATAGACCAAAATTAGCAAATGTGGGCTCCACAATGAAAAACTAAGGAGCATAAATTAGCAAATGTGGGCTCCACAATGAAAAACTAAGGAGCATAAAGATTCTACATGATTGTGATAGGCAGTATGCACTAACATGATTATATGCCATAAATTATAAGCAATACACACATTGTGATGGCTACTTCAAATATGACGGCTGCTACATGCATTAGCTGCCACAGTGGATGGCCGAACACGGGGGAATGAGCACCCCGTGTACATCACATTATCATGTAGCTGATATACGCTGATGATGTTGACCTCCTGGAGCACACCCTAGAAGACATGCAGCGCCAATTAGACGCTCTTGCCACTTTCTGTCAGTACACAAGCATGCGAGTAACTTGGCTTAGACTAAGGTCCTACTGGTGTCATCCTCTCGTCACCCAAGGCCACCAACCTTCACGTATCAGGGGCAAACCGTGGAAGTGACTCCCACCTACAAGTACTTGGGAATAGAGTTCTCCACTACCACACACTGAGATAGTTGCATCCGACTGCAGGTTGGAAACCCTTACATGCCATGCAAATAGTAATCAGCAGGCAGAACTGTATGCCTGAGATCATCAGTCACGCTTGTTCAAAGCTTTGGTTGAGCCAGTTCTCTTGTACGGAGTGGAAGTTTGGGGCCCGGTCATATCCGCCACCACATGGAGTGACTTTGAACGGGTGCATAAGGCTTTCTTGGCAGGCGCACTCGGGGTGAAGTCCAGAGTGCCTTATCAGATACTGCTCCATGAAACAGGCTTCCTCCGACTTCAGAGAGCAGCCATGTGCCGCCACCTCCTGTACTTTCAAAAGGGAGTTCGCGTGGAGGAGGATCGACTGCCTAAGGTGGCTTTAGCAGTCGCGACGGGCCCGCGGCATCTCAAAGCCTGCTGGAATGACAAATAGGTCCAGTGGCTCTCCCATTGGCATGTCCAAGCAAACAAAGCAAACAGGTGCAGGCATGTCTATATAAAGAAGGAGCAAGAGGAATTGAAAACATACTTAGACGTTTGTTTCCGTGGCAAACTCTGGGACACCGAGGCTCTGGCACAAGTCAAGCTGGCACAGTACAAGCAGGAGGTGAACCCCACGCTCACACGAGGCACCCACCATTACCTGCGCACCCCACTGTCCATAAAAAAGCGCAGGCAGATAGCCTCCATCCGCACATGTGGCTATCGTCTCCGTATTGTAACATCACGATGGGCAAGGGAAGCATGCAGTGTGGGAAATTCAAATTATGTAGGGGTTTTCTATTGACACAGTTTTTAGAATTGGATGTGTCAATTGACGCAGTTCAAAAAAACTTTCATCTCATTTGACACATTTTGAACATCATTGACACACTTTCTTCTAAGCTTTTAAAAAAATTCCAAACCAAAAAATAAACAAAAAATTCCAACTAGTCAAAAGCATGATTGATTAACATCTATAGGAATGTATAGCAAAGGAAGATTTTTGTTTCCACCATGAATAGTCTATTGAAAATGATGAATAATGCTATCCATTCAGAATAAGTTACATGTTTGGTTACATTGTGACACTATCATCTAGTAGAAGATGTGAAGTCTGCTGAAGAGAGGTGTTGTAATATTCATCCAATAAAATAAAATCACTGCCATGATCAAAAGACATGGTGCTTTATCAAGGAACGTATCAAATGGTAGTTATTAGGCATAATATGAGCAGGTCTTTCGGTCGATTTTTTATCCAAATCACAAGTGAAAATATATCTTTTTGGCGTGTTTGAGTAAGCTTTCTCTCACTCAAGATGGATAGATTTCCATCTGTTCCCTCTTAACAGTTCATTTCTTGAAGTTTGTGCATTTGACATTATCCAGAAACTATTAACAATCAATAACAACTAAGATGGAAGCAATGAATAAGAGATACAACGCTAAATTAAGTAACATTGTAAGCAAAAAAAAGTGGTGTGCCTTCCTATTCCAGCAAAACATGTCAAATAAACTCAGAACAAAAAACTCATCCATGCCATGCAATTTTGTATCCATGCAAAAAAAAAAGAAACCTAGCTAGATACTCGTTTTTTGGTATATATGTGACTACCCTAGTTTATTTCGTTTTTCCATGCTGGCATAATTGTTCTGCCATGCTGGCATAATTCTCCCTTATTTTCAATACCATGTATACCGTGCAAGCAAAGATGTGTGAAAGAATTTTTTTTTTTTTTTTTTTTTTGAAAGATATTCCTATTCATTATGAACACATGAGTACAACTTAACTCTATGCGATTTCAGTCCAACCGCGTAACCCAGATGGATACGCGAAGAAAATCACATAGTGAAGATGCATACGTCTACATCACAAATGCCTGAAGAAGCTTTCCCACATCTCTTGGCCTGTTACCTCATCAGCCATAGCACTAACCTGTTTGCCTGCTTGCTCAAAAGGCCTGCGGCATAAGAATCTCAAATAAATGACCTTTTTGAATCAAGCCCGTGGTATAAAGCTTTTCGCTTGTAGCAACACAAACATATATTGTCTGAGGTCTTCAAACCTCACATTCAGGTTTATCTTGATGCTTAGAAAGTTGGCATGGTACATTGTATGACAACCTTTGGAAATACACATGACCTGCCGTAGCTTTCCTCTCTACACTTAGTAAGCGAATAGCAAAAGTATAAGTCCATGAGCTGCCATATTATGAACTTATGCCTAACCTATGTGCAACACTATATGGATGTTGTTACTGGATGCAATTAAAATTGGAGAGTCAAGAAAGATCACATTGACAAAGACAAGAAGGTTACCGTTGAACAACATGGGCATGCGAGAAACTTAAAAAAAACTCGAACGAGAAGAGCC
>JAANSK020271814.1:0-11592 GCA_011763485.2 Isoetes engelmannii
AGAAAGAAATATAAGCCTGTCGACTGAAACCTACATTGTCATATAATTCTTGCATGCTAGGGGCAATTGTGCTCTTACCCAGTTCAGCAAGCAAGTGATCTACTGCAACTTTTCTTAAATGGTTCGCTCCAAGAAGTTTCAACATATCTATAAGATCATCTTTAGTTACTAAATTTTTCAGCAAAAAGAAAGAAACAACAAAAAAAACTAATTTTATTGCCTAAAAAACTAAAAAAAACTAAAAAAAAAAAAAGAAATACTCAAACAAGGGCATGGGTTGCAAGAGGAGATGCAGCGGAAATACCTTTTGTTGTGCGAAAAATGAAGTCTAGCGCCTCCAAATATATAGAAGATCTTCGGGTGCTCGAAGCCTGAAGTTCGCGTGCCCGAAAATCTCTTCTGGTGCGCGAAGCTTTAAGTTCGGGTGCCCGAATTGAAACCGCGACAGTTGTCAGGGCGGCGCCGTTTTGCGCACGCGGAAAAAAAGCTTCGGGTACGCAAAAAAAAGTTCGCGCACTCGAAACCTCAACTTCGGGTGCTCGAACTGGTGACTGGGTTCTTTCGCACACCCGAAGTTTGGGTTTCGCGTGCCCGAAAATATTGTCGCGCACCTGGTTGTGAAGGTTTCGGGTGCCCGAATTTTTTTTCCCCGCCGGCAAGAGTTTTATACGTCAAATACGTATAAAACTCTAAAATACGTATATTTCCACTTTATGCGTCTGAAATTTTGCATTCATACGTACAGAACCTATCCCTGGCTCTAAAATACATATTTTATATACCTCCATCATCCTACAAACATCATTCCCCAATCATGTTGACTGAAGCTGTACATTACATGTTACACAACTACTTCACAAAACACACACAGACTCCAAAATCTAGCGGCGGTGATCGCCGCCGCGACAAATTCTTGTATATATAGTGCTAGTGATATTTTGACAAGGCTTTACCTGCAATGCGTCCATATAAAGTGGAAAATGACCATTATCATGAATTTTGTGGCAATGGTATTGCTCCATCAGATATTTATGGCACAAAACAATTTCTTAAATTGTGATTCTACGATATTTTTTGTAATAAACATCATTCTAATTAGGTTGAATGGTCGCATAGGTTTTTTGTCACCCCCTCCAATTTTGTTGCAATATGTTGCTGCCAATGCTGTTGCCTCTAATCGTACTTCAGCGCTGGACTTAAAGGCGTAGCAAGGTATTTGCACCATCCTTGTTGTCTCTGTTTGATTTATTTTATGTTTTTGCAGGAGTATGCCCACTTTAGCTGCACTTGATGTTGTAGCAAAGCATCTGAGTCTAAACATTTTTGAGGCAAGAATCCTTCCCCTTTTTGTGATTTGTACATTGTTTGGCGTGCCACAAACACCTCATGTTGGTTAAACAAGCAGGTTCCTACTAGCTAGAAGTTTTCTGAGAACCTAATGGATGCAGGAATGTGCTCTATTTGCAGCATGGTCTGAGCTATTATGATATTTGTAACAATTAAAATCTTTTTTTTATGACTTCCCATATATAACATTGTTACTCATCTCAAATTATTACGGTTGTCTGTTGTCATTGAAGGTGATTTCTCGCATGCTTTTCATTTGTTTAATGGGTCTGGGGAGGAACACCCCCAATCTAGAGACCTGCTTCCTAAGTGCTTCTATTTCCTCAAAAATATGTCCAGTCACAACGCAACAGAACATAAGATAAATGCAGTGAATAGTCCCAATGATCAGGATAAAGTTTCAATGTTCCTATCATAAAATTGTTTAGAGAAAGGAAATAAGGGACAACCATTGGAAGATCTTCTACATCTGTAAGAGTAGATAGCTATTGGATATGGAATTTGCTTATTTTTTAAGATGTATAAAGTATGGATTCGAATACTTTTTAGCCAATTAATAAACTTCTATAGCGTTGAGCAAATCAAAATGTACTGCAACTTAACCAAGATGAGCTCAATATCTATACATGATTTCATATAAATAATTAGTTTAACATGTTAATACATGGTGTTTTATGAAGTGTTCTATTACATGTAACATAGGCATGTCCTTTTTAGTCAATAAGTAATTGAAGCAGGCATTGCACTAGCTCCTCTGTCCCCATGAGGATAAAATAGAGTTTTTGATGATATTGCAAATTTTTGCATTGATTCTACAATCTGGTGGTGGGGATTTGGGTGTTGTTACTGATGAGTTGTTAATATAAGTTATATACGTCCCTAAAAAAAAGAAAGGAAACTTACCAAAATACCCTTGAAGTTTGCAAAAATTACCAAGTTGCCCTTCGACTGAGGGGTATTTTGGTAAAAATATCAATAACTTCTTTGTGATGATCTAAATAGAAATGTACCCTGCATATAAATTGTAGAGAAAAATGAGATCTTTCCAACGAGTATAAGATCACTTGATTTGAAGATTGCAAGCTCAAGTTATGACCAGTTTTGTTTTTAAAAATTTAATGGATTTAAAACTACATAACTTTACATTATCAATTCCAATTCGGGTGACCTTATGCTCATTGGAAAGATCTCATCGTTGTCTACAATTCATTTGAAGACTGCATTGGCATTCAGATCATCACAAAAAAGTTATTGCTATTTTTCCTAAAATGCCAAACATTAAGGGCAATTTGGTAAATTTTGCAAACTTTTAAGGTATTTTGGTAAGTTTCCCGAAAGGAAATTGTTTGAACTATGGAGATTTACCTTACAGCATTGGATATTTATCCTACAAAATTGATCACTAGGAAATTGATGAAAGAAGATGCAACAGAGGCAAGGAGCCGGATAAGCATATGTGGAGAGGATCCGGACATGAAGGAGCCCGCACTGGCGAATTTCTGAGCTATAACAGGGTGAGTAAATAGGGTCGGTTTTTTGGTTGGTTTTACAGATGGGTTCTTGTCTGCAAAGGTTCTTCGCCCTTGGCTGGAGATGGAAGGTCATTTCTTGTGCCAAAACAACTTCGCCTAGCAGATTCTTCCTTCTTCCTTGCTGGGGGTTCTTTTTCCTTGTAACATTATTTGCCTTGCAATTTCTTATACTTAACAGTGTGAGACTTTAGGATCACTTGGTTTCATATCTTTTTTGTTTACAGAACTTCTTCATAGAGTGGCGAGTAGAGTGATGAGTCAAGTAAGAGGAAAAGAAGGAAAAGGGGAGGTCGAAAGTTTTTCAACGAGTTTCTGATATTTTGCACCGTCTATGATAAAATTTAAACATCTAACTGATGTGGTATAGAATGTAGATAGGCTCATGACTTCACTTTGCAGTTTAGCATTGGGCCAGTCAAAATGCTGACCGAAAATTTGACCTCGTCAAGCTTGGGGCAAAATTTCCCACTTGCAAGGTTTTTTGGCATGTGTCTACATGTTTAAGGAGCTAGGTAAGCAAGTCCTGTGATTTAATCCTGCTGCAATAAGATGGCCAGGACCATGATAATCCAATGCTTGCTGGATAATGCCCTATGCACATAACATTGGGAAACACATAGTTACCAAAGGTTCGGTCCCCACACGATGATATGACCATAGGAACGGTTAACCTTCCACGCACTCTACATGATGTGTCACACTCAGATCGTCAGCTCAAACCTGAAGATTCAAACCTCGCAATATTTCCAGACAAGGAAATTGCATCTCTTTTGCAGAAATGTAAGGCATTATCCAATGGCAAGTTTATTCATAGCCACATTATCAGATCTGGTCAGCAAGGCAAAATATTCTTGGAGAATTTCTTGGTCAGAATGTATGGTAGGTGCAATTCTATACAAGAAGGAAGAATTTTGTTTGATAGGATGAATACTAGAAATTCTTTCTCTTGGAATATCATGATCTCAGGATATGTAGAGCAGAGGACTGTAAGTGAGGCATTTAATTTGTTTAAACAGATGCCTAATCCAGACAAGGTTTCTTGGAATGCCACAATCAGAGGTTATATTCAAGAGGGGCATCTGGACAAAGCCCTAGCACTGTTCCAAGAAATGCCAGAACGAGATGTCATCTCATGGACAACTATGCTCTCTGGTTATGCCCTTTATGGCCAGCTTGAGGAAGCCTTAGCATTCTTTGAACAAATGCCCGAGAGGGACTTGGCTTCTTGGAATGCCATGATTACAGCATGTGTCCAACATGGGTTTCTTCAGAACGCCCTCAGTCTTTTTCAAAAGATGCCACAGAAGAATCTTGTTTCATGGAATACTGTGCTCACAGCATATGCCCAACAGGGGAAAATCAATGAGGCTTTCAGAATATTTGAGCAGATGCCTCAACGAGATATTATTGCATGGACTAATATGCTTGCAGCATATACACATCAAGGATTACTGAAGGAGGCACTAGATTTATTTGAGAAAATGCCTCTGCGTAACGCAGTCACATGGAATACGATGATTGCAGCATGTGCTCAGCATGGTCTTTTGAGCGAATCTATAGAACTGTTTAAAAAAATGCCTCATCCGGATGTCATATCATGGACATCTATCATTGGTGCATATTCCCAAATGGGGATGCTCAAGGAGGCCTTTCAAGTCTTCCTTCAAATGCCCCAGCGAAATGTCGTTTCATGGAATTCTATGATTGCAGCCTACATTCAAAAGGGACATCTTGAAGATGGCTTTAAGCTTTTTAGGGCAATGCCAAATCCAGATATTGTCTCATGGAACACTATGATTTATGGCTTTGCTCAACATGGTGACTTTGAGAAGGCTCTCCAGTTGTTTAATCAAATGCCTTGTCGAGACGAAGTCTCTTGGAATACACTAACTTCAGCTTTTGCTCAACATGGGTACTTCACTGAGGCCCTCTGTCTTTTTCAGCAAATGCCGCAAAGAAGGATAACCTCTTGGAATGCTTTAATTGCAGCTTTTGCTGAACAAAGGCTCCTCAAGTTGGTCCTTCGACTCTTTCAACAAATGGAGCAAGAAGGTATGAAACCCAATAAAGTAACATTTGTTAATTGTTTGGATGCATGTGCTAAAGCCACAGATGTAGCTGAAGGAAGACGTATGCATACCAGAATTATTTCTTCTGGATTTGAGTCTGATCCTGTTGTGCAAAATGCCCTTATCAATATGTATGCAAAATGTGGAAGTTTAGATGATGCTTGTGTATGGTTTGAGAAACTGCCAATACAGGATTTGCTTCTGTGTAATGTTATGCTGGCAGCCTATGGGCAGCATGGAAAGGGCCAAGAGGCCTTAAGGATCTTTAAGGAAATGCAACAACGTGGTATGTTGCCTGAAATAGCAACTTTTAGAAGTGTGCTTTCGGCATGTAGTCATACTGGCCTTGTTGATGAAGGATGCCATTATTTCATAGTTATGAGTATGGAGTATAGGATCATGCCAAGTTTAGAGTACTATGGCTGTCTTATTGATGTCCTGGGAAGGTCAGGACAGCTTGAAGAGGCAGAGATTTTAATCTTGAACATGCCCTTACAACCTAACCCCACATCCTGGAAAATTTTGCTTGGTGCTTGTAAGATCTGTATTGATGTGGAACGGGGTAAGCGTGTTGCTGAGCGTGCCATTGATTTGGACATTGGTGACATGGAAACATATATATTGTTGTCTAGCATGTATGCTGCCGCTGGTAAGTGGCACGATGCAGCAAATGCAAGAAGACTCATGCATAAAAACTGCTTGATCAAACAAGAATAAGCAGACATTCTGATCTTGACACTAAAATAATGTAGAGGTAGATCCAAAGTGTAAGAAGTGAGCTGTATGTCCCTACATGAGAGTGGCAATTTTTTTGTTCTTGTGCTGCAGCTTTCTACCCAAAGTATGTATTTGGAGACAGCGTAAAAAGCCTCAAGTAGAAACAAGAAAGAGAGGTAGAGTTGAAGAAGAAACGGCATTTTCAACAAATTGTTGAAGCCTTTGTACAGATAAGTTTTACAACATTTTGATGGTCTCGAAAATTGTTATTACCTTTGCCGTGGAGTATCCAATGAGATACACATGCATTGAACAAGACCCTGCAATGTGCATGTGGAGGGTGGTGAACTAGCCTGCCACACCTTGTGTTCGTTTCAGTGGTATCAGAGTGTCAGTGTTAAGTTGCCAGGTAGTGAAAGGTATGGCCCATGAAAAAGTCTAGGGTCAGATGGTCTGCCCCCTGAGTTGTACGAGACATTTGGGATATTTTGGAAAAGGACCTGGTCACCTTCATTCAGGGAGCTTGGGTAGCCCCTAAGTTACACCCTGCCATAAATGCTGGTATGATTGCCAGTCAGTTTCTTGAATTGGAGGCCAATATCCTTGACAAATACTTCATATAAAATCTTATCTAAAATCCTGGCTAATAGAGTCAAGGGGGTGTTAAAGGAAAGGATAAATTCTGTTCAATCAGCTTTCTTGCCAGGGAAAAGTATATTGGATAATTTTATTGGAGCATATGAAGGCTTACATTGGAACATAACATCTAAGCAGAATTGTATGCTATTAAAGCTAGACTTCAAAAGAGCATACGACACTGTTGATTGGGAGTTTCTGAATAGATCCATGGCACAGTTAGGATTTAGACAAAAGGTAATTGACAAAGTTACATGGTTCAACATAGCAGGGTGCTCAGCAGTAATAGTACTCAATGGTGCTCCATTTGGTTTCTTCCCATGTAAGAGGGGAGTGAGACAGGGTTGTCCTCTTGCCCCCTATCTATTTTTTATAGTAGCTGAAATGGTGACTCGAGCCACCTTAACTCTGATAGATAGGGGTTCCATTCAGTGTTTCAACCTGCCAGATGAATTGGGTAAACTTTCATTCATGCAGCATGCGGACGACACTTTTGTCTTCCTCCAAGATGATGGAATCACTTTAGGCAATTTCCTGGTGGGAAATTTTGAAAAGGCCTCGGGTGTGCTTTTGAATAGGGAAAAATGCAACATTCTACTAGATACATCTGCCCTTAAACTCTCAAGGATCAAAATCGCAGGTCACAATGCAGTTACAAAACTCTTGGATCTCCCATTGTCTCTAAACATGGATCTTCACGGTTGTGGGAATCAGTGGTCACGAGAATGAAGAAGAAAATCCAAATGTACCGAAAAACTCTATCACTGGCAAAGTCCTATAGTGAGTTGGAGATTCCAATAAGAAATTTCATATGGCAAGGGGTTTGGATGGTCAATTGGAGAGTATGGTGCTCCCCAAAAAGCTGGGGGGAATGGGTTGCAAGGACCTATTTACTCAAGCCCAAGCATTGGTGCAAAACTAGTCTGGAGGGCCTTAACTTCTAAATCCCCATCTCCAGCTCTTCAACTTACTAAATTCTGGATCCAAAGCACATCCTTACTTAGGGTCCTCCTCTCCCACATCAAGTTTCAAACTCTGCTTTCTATCAGCTCAAACCTGGTCCTGGCACATCCAAACTTATGTCAAGAATTATAGAGGCTTGAAATGAAACATCTCCCTGTTTTAAGGATCACTAATTGGAGGAAGTCTCACGTAAATACAATTTCTTCTGGCACTAAGATCTGGTAGAAGAAGGAGAGGGATGCTTGCTCTTAAGCATCCTATTTAGTAGAAAGAATGGAGGCAGGCAGGACTTTGCAATTTGAATATTCTGAAATCTGATCATGGATGGAGAAATGTGAGGACATTGCTCATTTGGTGGTGAACACAATAACAAATAGACAAATTCATAGAAGAGTGACTAGATACATATCCAAAATAGGGTGTCAACGAGAGTTTGATTGGAGCTGCCAAGGTAAAGAATATAAAGTGTAAACAGTACACAGCCTTTCCCTGAAGGACTGCACACTTAAAGTGGCTACAATTTAGAATTGCTCCTAAGAACATGCTGCAGTAATCATTAGGAAAGGATGGAAGCTGCACTGTGGCAATCTTTTCAAATGGCTTGCCCTTAACCAAAGCCTCAAAACTAATGGATATGTTGCATCTTATGACCCTTTGGTATCAGATCGATGTCCCTTAGGCTGTGGAGCTGTTGAGTCCTCCAACCATGTTTTCCTTTGCCCATGGTTAAGACCCTTCTGGTCATGGATTAGAAATTTGGAGGCTTCCCTGACTCAGATCAAATTCTTTGTGGCTTCCTAATGCATGATTCGGACTTTTTAGGGACCATTAGAACTTTGTGCTGCTGGTGTATCTGGTAATAAAGGAACGAAGTAGCCTTATTGCAAGAAGTCCCTAGCCTGAGTTATCTCAAATCTGAGTCCCAATTAAACCTAATGAAGATGGCTATGGCTCATAGGATGTTGAAAGGGGCTAATTATGATGCATTGTGGGACAGTGGCTCTTTCCAAGGGTATATTCTTTGAATTATATTTTAACAATCTTGATGTACTACTTAACATACTTCATTCTGAAGAGGCACTATAAGTATGGTCAGACATGTGCATGAAGTGGATCCATCAACACCTATGTTGAACCATAGGGGGCCATTGAAGGACTCTACTAAGTCCAAACTAAAGCGCTTAGGTCAAAACTAAAGTGCTTAGTTGCATCACTTTCAAAAAGATTCTAGAGGATGATATCTGGGATTTTAACCTTGAGCTGAAAAAGCTTTTCAATCTCCCCGAATGGAGTGATTGATTTCTGATTTTGGAGGCTACACAATGTGGTCCTTTGTGTTTGAAAAACCTCTTACAACTTACAATCTAAAAGTACCTCGTACTTTTTGATATTTTTTCATATCGTCCTTCGTGCTTTTAAGTTTGAAACTATCTATAGTTAATAATTCCCTCCAGAGGTGGTTTTTTGAGTTATGGCTGAAATCTGGGTTTGCCAGTGCCTTAGTCCAACCCATTTTGTATATTACTATGGAAGAAGTAATTTTCAAGAGTAAAGAATTTCACGAGAAATTTTTTGGCGCGGCGCCAAAAAAATTTAGAGCAAAATTCTCTTGCTCTTGAAAATTCTTCAACAAAATTTTAGGGAACTTGAAATTTGGCATTTCCAACATGCCTTTCTCATTTTTTTTCAGCCTTAGCATCACCCAACAAAATTCGACAAAAGATTTTCGATTGTAAAAACCTATTGATCTGGGTCGAAATTTCAAGGTCCCTAAAATTTCATAATCCTTTAAAGTACTAAAGTCTCTGACCGTTTCCCCAAACAAATAAGAAAATAAATAAAACTACTTTATAAAAATCGGCATCAACTTCAGAAAAAAACACCATGCTTTTATACATTAAGAAAATCAATCCTGAATTAATCAGGCCGCAAACGTGAAACAAAGTGACCAGTGACCACATTAAACTAATGGATAAATTTTTACATCACCAAAAAATGCACAGATCACAACAATTTTAGACTCTAGCAACTATTGTTATGTAGGTTGATTATTTGAACAATTGGTTTGTGTTTCAGAAAAGTGTGCAGTTTCCCCATGGGCTTCCCCATACCAAAGTAAGCAGATATGATTTTATACATGTAAACACAAAATCTGGTCTTGTGCCCATTGTCTCTCACATAAAACATGAGGATGATGAACTCACACTTCATCCAGTGGCCGAGAGACAGACGGAGAACCGATCCTGTCCTCAGATAGGATCAAAATAACATAACATCAACTCAGTGTATATGCTAACAAATTGATGCAACAATCAGGAATGTAGCAACTAGTCGATTCAGCCATAAGTCAAGATCAACTCAAGCTTTATTGTAGCTGCGATTGGAACATAAACTTTGCTTTTGCTTCACGGGAAGGGCCATTCTACATACAGACTGTAGATGGCCAGTAATAGAAGCAAACAAAAAAACCAAGGAATGCAAAAAAGTTGTACAGAGTGTTTCGTTTCTGAAACTAGAAAGCAAACGACATTAACAGGAAAGCTATCACTAAAACAAATTATAAAACATTCAAACCAACGAAATTGCATCAAGAGACTAGCTTGAAACTCATCCAGTCCAAATTCGATTGGAATGTTCTGACAAAAACCGTAATAAAACCATATTACATATAGCCCTGAGAAGTAGAAATTCATATTCAATCCACTTCCTGGAGCCCGGCGCTAACTTCCTCTGTTGTAAATTTGCCTTTGCCTTTCTCTGCAGCTCTTCCTTTTCCTTTTCTATCCAGCAAAGCTTTCCTGTCCTTATCAAGTTTTAATTTTGTGATAATAACTTTGGAGGGATGGATGCCAACATTCACAGTAGCTCCTGTTATGGGACCAATTAGGCCATTACAAAAAAACCTAAAACACACAAAAACAGGCTAATAGGAAATGATCTTACCATTGACCTTCTCTCGGGTAATACGCTCGATATGAATAACCCATTTCTTACGGTAGACTTGCACTACCTTTCCTTCTCTGCCCTTGTGTGTTCCACGCACAACTTGAACTTCGTCATCTTTCCTTACAGGTACTGATCTGACCTATAAGTCGTACACAAAACTATAGCAGATTGACAAATTGGAACAAATGCAGCAAGCAAAACATAGATTGCAACATACGTTATACTTATTTTTCAAATCCGATGACAAAGCTGCGCTCATCAAGAGGCGACGCACACTGGAAGGTGCGGTAAAATGTGCCTTCCTCGATTTGCGACGGGAACTGCTTACTCCTGTAATGCAGCTCAAATTTGATCAATATACACAGCACGATGGTCTGTGATTCTTTGCAGAAATCATACGTGATGCAAACCAACTTACTTGGGCTGAATTTCATGGCTGGAGAGACTGCCGCGCCCAGACGCTAAACCCTAAGCTTCAATCCGGCGGCCTGTGGAAAAGGAAGAAGAGAAACCCTAATGCCACGTCAAGAATTATAGGGCATAGATTTCCAACGTATTTCGCTTTTGTTAATTTTATGGTCGATGTACGTGTTATTCGTAACCTTAGGGGCCCTAAAATTTCCGACGATTTCAGGCTCTGTTTTTTTCAGGTAACTTTAGAGTGGCAGTTTTTGGTGGCGATCTGGTGGTGCCGCCAGGGTTTCTGTCTTCACCTCAGAAATCACTTCCCCTACAAACAAGGCTCCCTTGCCCGGAGTTCCAGTTTTTATTGTGATCTTGTAACTGCACAGGCCTTGCATATCCAAATCCGATTTTATTTAGATTACCCGTTTACTTTCGACAAAAGAAAAGGCCTTAGAAGAAAAGGCTTTACGTTTCCACGCTTCTAGGCAGCGACAAGCAGCAGCTTCAAGCTTCATGTTTCATTGCCCAGCCTGCCAGACTACCTCAAAGCTTCATGATTCCAGCAACCAGCAGCAGCTTCAAGCTTCATTGCCCAACCGTCGGACTACCTCAAACAAACGCCATAAACAAACACAAACAGGTCTTTCCGAATCCTCCGCTGCTAATAGAGGTTGCTAACAGGGCTCTTGTCAAAGATTTGGGTTATGGCAGAAGGATGAATGAGGAAATTTTGGGTCCACTAAGGTTACGGAGGGAAACTCCGGCCGCAGAGAGTTTCTGGGAGAAACTGGTCCTGGCGGCGGTGCCGCTCGCGGCTGCCGCCGCTCTCGGCGGTGTGACGCTCCCTGCTACATATACGATGCTCCATCGTATACTTCGCCGAACCATCGAATGGGCCCCTCGTCAAACACATGTCCTGGGATGAACAGGAGCATGTGCCGAGGAACGAAGGTGTCGTTTGCCCCTCCTCAACGGGC
>JAANSK020271825.1:0-21175 GCA_011763485.2 Isoetes engelmannii
TATTGGGATTGAAATATCCCATATTTGGGGGCTTGCCGGAATGGATTTGGAGGGAAAAAATTCGGCCAGGAACTCGAATTACGCTCTAAACTGGGGCTGTTAGATCTCGAGAGATACTGATCTCCCCTGATCTCTCGAGCTATACGATATAAAAATTGTCTCCCGCCATATAGCGCGAGAGATTAAATTTTTTCGATCATGTGGCCGACCTTAGAGAGAGAGAGAGAGAGAGAGAGAGAGAGAGAGAGAGAGAGAGGCTTCAGCAAGAAGAGAGAAAATATAGAGAAGATAATATAAAATGAAGCTATAAAGGGAGAAGAGAGAGATCATCCCAACAGAAGAGCAAAAATTTTATCTGCACCAGGACAAAACAGTAGTCGACGACCTTCATACCATGTTTGACAAAGAATACTGATTAGAAGCTAATTTACCTACCCAATCGTCGAATTTCTTCTGAAAGGCATTCTGGAACTCTAAAATTAACATCGGAATACTCTCTTACCAAAATTGGAAGATCAGACCAGCTGGAAGAAACCAAAAAGGATTCAACAACCGAATTATTTTAAACCCAATAAATTCTTGAAGCTAAGTCTGTGTGAGTGTGGCTTCAAGTAACATCTAAGTCTGTGGTAAAAGTCGATTCTTTAGCGAAGAGTTATTCCGCGAATCTTCAAGATACCAGATGTTCCCACAAAAAAGAATGAGGTCCTTGAAGCCATTCACATGTAATTCTTCTTTTTGGTTTAGATTGCAAAATTCTTGTGCTCCATTTGTAATTGCCGACAAGAAATGGAAAATTGTTCAAACCAAGTTTAATAGACAGAAAAGATAGCAGGCCTTCTACAGAAGCCTATTGATTGATCTAGAAGATGGATTAATAAAAAAGATTTGTAATTTGGAGGAAGAGAAAACCACATGCTTGAATTTCACGAAAGGGAAATAAATGCCAAGAAAGATTAGGAATAGATAAGATCGATAGATAAGATTTTTATGTTTGCGAAGACCAATTGGGGCAAAAAGCCCAAAATTGCAAAGAGCTAATAACATAAATAAAGATAATGTTATTCCTAGTAATAATGTATAGGAGAATGGCATTTGGGATGCCATTCCTTGTTTATCCGGTGGTTGCTGCGGCCAGCGGCAGCCGGGAGCGGACCACCGGATAAATAGGGAATGGCAGACCAAATGCCATTCCCCAACAGCAGAGAAGTTGGGGAGCCACTTTTAAACACAGATTCAGTGAGGTTAGGCACAGATTTGGCAGGTTTAAGCACAGATTTGGCGAGTTTTAACACAAATTCGGCAAGTTTAAGCATAGATTCGACGAGTTTGAGCAGGTTTAAGGACAGATTGGGCACTTCTTTTTTATAAATAAGACAATCTGTTGTGGTTTTGTACAGATCCATTCACAGATGATCTTCTGGCCAGTTGAATCGGTTGCACGGATCTTCAGTTGATTCGACTGCTAGTTGATTCATTTGCAGATCTTCTGCCGTCTTTGCACAGTTGATCGGCGAGCTGTGCAAACTGGTGCTCAACCTCATATCTTACCTTTAATAACCTACCGACTGTCTACCGGATGAGCGGAATGGAGCACCGAACTTCCATTTCGTGTTATTGTAGAGTGACACATGTCGCCATGAGAATGCATGTCCGATAAAACTGGCGACCCACTGTCTACCGGATGAGTGGAATGGAGCACCGAACTTCCATTTCGTGTTATTGTGGAGTGACACGTGTCGCCATGAGAATGCATGCCAAATAAAATTGGCGACCCAACTTCTCTGTTGATAGAAAGCCCTGATTTTTTTTGTTATTCTTCCTATAGACCATTTCGTATCAACTTTTGTATCTGTTGCGTGCCCCAAACATGATGCATATAACTCTGGACCTCATCAATTTCAACTTTTGTATCTGTTGAATGCCCCAAACAAGATGCATATGACTCTGCACCTTCTCAATAATGTGCTTTGTTAGTTAATACCAAACAAATTCATACCCAACTTCAGTAGCTAAGTATGTTAATCTAAATCAAAAAAAGAAAAAAAAAAGGTACCTATAGATTTGAATTCCCAAGGGAAACAAGTAATTTTATTTTGGAAATGACAAAAAACTTTACCTAAAAACACTATTCTAAATGCTAATTAAACTTCGAACATTAAGAAACCACGGACACACCGAACTTGTCCTCTACAATAAAGCATCGTGAACAACAAACTATTGAAATGGGAGTAATCTTTTGGGATGCCTTCCTTGGGTAGATAGATATTTGCTAATACAGGAATGATTTGTGGGATTTATAAATATATAGCAGTTCAAGATTCTTATATTCTTTGCCTGCGTGTGTGCTTGTTGGGGGGTTGGAAAGAGGGGAAGCTGTAAGCTCTCTAAAAACTAGAATGCATTATTCTTTACTGGCTTTTCAAAATGGTTTGTCTTATGGGTGGATAAGATAATGTTTCCTTAGAGGATATCTTACTTGACAGCTTAATCTAACGATTAGAGACAGTGAAGTCCATCATAAAATAATGCTTCAGTTAGCTCAAGTCAAATGATGATAATCAATAAGGAAACAATCCAACTGTACCATGCGTAATCTCAAGTGTTGTCTCTAGGTCCTCTAGGTTAGAGACAACATTAAAGATATTAATATCAACTACAACATGTGCAACCAACATTCGTTTAAATAGGAAAGAGTAAGAAGGGCGACTTCCAAACTGTGAATAGATTATATGCTGACATTTTTAGATATTAGGGTATGACCATTGCATGTGGAATGTCTTGCATTAAAAAGGTTTAAAGACAAGCTAGAATAATATTATATATACACTTTCTTTCCTAGTGGATCCAGCCAAGTATGCTAAGGTTGTTATGCAAGGAATTTTGTAGCTATCTGACAAACCCTATGTATAGGCAAGCTCAACCATTTACTGATGTCAACATCATGGACCATGTAAGCCTTGCACATTGGACCACTTACAAAAAGTATGAATAGTTCCACAGGTAGAAGGATAGAAAACTCATCCAGGTTTCATCAGAGGTAGGATAGAAAACTCATCCAAGTTTCATCGTGTCATACATGGTGTGGTAATTTGGCAGTTCCAACCATGAAGAGATCTAATTTGACTTTGAAATTTGACAAAACTTAAGTGTAGATTGGCATGTCATATGAGAGTTTGACGTAGGGATTGATTGTGGCATAAATGGTTCAGTGGCCCTTCACAATCAGTGACAATTCCCAAACATATTTGTCCTCTTGTAGTCGACCTCGGCTGGAAGTTTGGAAAGTGGAGGGGGACATAAGCAAAGACCCTTTTCTCACATGATAAGTTTGGTTTAAGGGGGTTTTGTTGAGCATGCATAGGGTTCGAAAACATAGCTCCAAATTTAGGCATATGTAGAGAAATCATATCAGGGCAATTTAACGACTATACTTGAACAGGATCTGCTCTATAGTTCGTACTAGTTGAAAATGAATATCAGGGCAATTTGTAAGCATCAAACTTGGGGTTATAAGGATGCCATGAATATGTGAATAGAACCAAAGTAAGAACATTTCAGTGAGGTTTGTCTTAGAAGCATACATCAAGGTATGTGGGTCTGCATTTCGTTAGTTTCTCGGATCATTCGGGATACGAATGACAAATGGCTTCAAGAAACCTGTAGAATCCGGTAGCTTACGTTGACATCGTAGAAACGGAATGGGGGAAGCCATTCTTGCTGCCCCCATGACCTGCAGAATCCGGGAGTGCCGGTTCTACATTACAACTTGGGGTTATAAATTGAAGGAATCAAACATAGATATGTGAATGGAATCACAGTAAGGGGATCCATCAGTTGGCTGCTGGCTGGGTCCAGGAGTAAGTGTGGTATAGATTTTGAGATAGGCCTATGGATGGAATCAAGACTGGGAAAATCGAGATCAGATGCCGGGCTGGATGAACAAGTGTCAGATGCAGACAACAGGGGCACACGAGCCGAGTAGGGACAGTGCTCGACTCGACTCGATTCGACTGGACTCGGCTAGAGCATGGGCAAGCCACAAGGGGGTGCATCATAAAAACAAAGGGGTGCATCAAAGTGTGCACTCGGAAAAAGGAAGAGGAACCATTGGGTATGTTTTTTTAATGAAGCCTAAAAAGGGAACCATTAAAAAAATACAAAAAAAAAAAAAAAAGATTTGGGCCAGGAACAAAAAGAATGCTTAGGCATTCAAAAGTGTCCCAAGCCATAGCTGAGCTTCGAACAGGACAAGGGCCGCCGGAGTTGGCTATGCCGGCAGTGAAGTGGGTCCCCAGAAAGTAGCAGAAGCTCAACCATTCAGGCAGAAAGGCTAAAGGATCCAAATCCCTAGTGCGTGGCAGGTCTGCAAATCGTTTTCTTGGCTATGGTAAAAAAACATCGCCGGAGGAGTTGGAGCTTGGCTATGGCTGCCCAGTGTCTAGCAGAAATAGTAACTTCGTCGCCGTCAGTTCCTCGA
Source organism: Isoetes engelmannii (assembly GCA_011763485.2). Classification (NCBI taxonomy): domain Eukaryota; kingdom Viridiplantae; phylum Streptophyta; class Lycopodiopsida; order Isoetales; family Isoetaceae; genus Isoetes; species Isoetes engelmannii. The sequence continues at coordinate 4,481 of JAANSK020271825.1, forward strand.
GCATGTTAAGCTGGCTATGCCTCTGTACTTGGCGGTCCCTTTTTTCCTTTTCAAAGCCGCATTTCCGGCAGGCCAAGTAGTGGGTTGGATTGATTCTCTTCCTTCCCTTTCTTTGTAGAGGGCATCTGTCTTTCTCTGTGATAACTACATGCCTGGGTCAGTCTGAAGTTGAAATGACTGGGCCAAATTGGCAATATTCTGCCGAAAAGGGCCTAGAACATGCTAAGATTGAATCTGGGTTCTTCGAATCAGCCTGAAATCTGGCAAAGGGGTTTGAAATCCGCAGTCGGAAAGAAGATTTGGGCTTCAATCCGTGAAAAAAAAAAGTCCGAAGTCTGTGGTGGACAGGGACCAGTGGGTCCTTAAAAAGGGTCTGCGCCATGCCAAAGTTCTTCCTTACTTACTTGCCATGGCTAAATTCTCGTTGGAAAGGGGAAGAATGTATTGGGTTTTAAAGCTTGTTACCCATTGCATTTTCTGGACCAAAAGCTGTGTGTAATTTAGAGATCACAAATCTATTTATGAGCTGCAAAGTGGTGCGATTGAAGAAATAATGCAATGCTGTGGTACAAAGCTATCTGACAAGCATCTAGTTCACAGTTTTACCGGAGTAACAAGCATGCACAGGTGCCATAGCTGGAGCTAAGAAGAGAAAGGAAAGTGAATGGCGAAGAATGAGTAGCTGTGAGTAAAATATTGCGTGTTTTCTCTTCAAGGAAAAGGCTTTTGGCCCTCTGCGAAGTTGCGGGTATCGTAGTGTTGTGAGTTATTTTTTTTTCCTTTTTTTTGGTGCTGCAGCGGCGAGGATGCGTGGTCCAACCCGAATTGCATTTGTCAGAGCTTTGGTTAGTGTTGCATTGTAACAGATAACGTTGAGTTAGTGATTCGAAAGGACGGGAGTGATGTAATATTAAGAAGAAGCAGAAGCTTCCGGCTTCCATAGTCCAAGTCCGAAGCAAAGCAAGAAGAATAGAAAAGCAAGTTTTACAGTAGGCAAACTACCGGAACGGCCATGAAGTTCATGAAACTGGGATCCAAGCCCGACGTTTTCCACTCGGATGGAAATGTAATGTAAGTTCAATTTTTCTGGGTTTTGTAGATTCTTCCTCCATAGCCGATCTTAATTTATGAAAAGCAGAGATGCCATTTTGCTTTGTGGGTTCTGTCAATTCTATTCCAAATCCGCTGCTAATCAAAGCTTTATTCGCAGCGCCCTTTGGCTATGTGTAAGAATTGGGTCTTAAAATCCGTTTCCTTCTGCCGCATTACAGTGCATTTGCGAATTGGGTTTTCCAGATCTACAAAAGTGCTTATTCTAGTGCTGCGTTTGCATGCTTGAAACTTCTTCTGTAAAAACTGGTCCAGATTGGTCGGCTTTAAACAATGCCTTGGAATGCCTGTCTCTTGACGAAGTCTAGTTTACATCTATCATGTGCTGCTTTTCCTCACACCGTCTGGTTTTTACAGGTCGGTTTTTACAGACCTCTCCAGTGACATTGTTGTTGACGTAAATGGTGCAAGATTTCTTCTACATAAGGTAATCTATTTTCTAATTACATAGTTTCAAAACCATTTTATACTCATAACCATGATTTTTTACTTGTTTCTCTTTGGAATTGGTCTCTCTGTATAGATATGCTTTGGAGAGTTTCTATGGAAATGGTTTCTATAAAAATGTTTTACAGAACTGACTCCTTATGATCTTTGCAGTTTCCCCTCCTATCGAAAAGTGGCCGCTTTCATAAGATGATCGTCGAAGCTCGGGAGCAGAACAGAGATGAGATTCAACTAGATGATTTCCCAGGGGGAGTTGAATCATTTACACTCTGTGCAAAGTTCTGCTATGGAATTACAATCACCCTCAACGCATATAACGTTGTTGCAGTACGCTGTGGGGCAGAGAACTTGGAAATGACTGAAACAATTGAGAAAGGGAACCTCATATTTAAGCTTGAAGTGTTTTTGAATTCAAGCATTTTCCGCAGCTGGAAGGATTCCATCATAACCCTACAAAGCACCAGGTCTCTCTTGCCTTGGGCTGAGGATTTGAAAATCATAAGTCGATGCGTGGACTCAATTGCTTCAAAGACATCAGTTGATCCATCCAAAGTGGAGTGGTCTTATACATATACACGCGCTAACGCAATAGAGCAGATTACTTTAGAGAAAAATGGGAGCCCTCCTTGGAATAATGGCCACCAAAGCAGAAGGCACCAGGTTCCTAAAGATTGGTGGGTTGAAGATATATGTGAATTGGATGTAGAAATGTATTGGAGAGTGATGATGGCTATCAAAGCAAAAGGTAGAATGTCCCATGAGTTGATTGGTGAGGCGATTCGGATATATACATACCGCTGGTTGCCAGGGATTTCAAAAGATCAAATTTCAGCAGAAGGAAAGAATAATGGCAACGGAGCTGCTAACAGTGATTATGGAGAATCAACGGATAAGCATAGACTACTGGTTGAGACTGTTGTAAGTCTGTTGCCTTCTGAAAAGGGATCCACTTCCTGTGTATTTCTTTTAAAGTTGCTGAAGGCAGCTACCATCCTTGATGCTACCTCATCTTTGAAGATGGAGTTAGCAAAGAGAATAGGCCTGCAATTGGAAGAGGCTTCCCTCAATGATCTTCTTATTCCATCAATCTCTTATACAAGTGAATCTTTATATGATGTTGATCTTGTCCAGCAAATTGTGGAACATTTCCTGTCACAAGATCAGAGCCCACCTCTTACACCAAACAGGGAAATTGTGGTTCCCGACCATCGAAAGACGAGATCTGCAGAGAACCTAGACTTTTCTGAAAGCAGGAGATCAGGAACAGCAACTCACAGCTCGAAGTTGAGGGTTGCAAAGCTTGTTGATGGTTACCTTGCAGAGATTGCACGAGATACAAACTTGCCATTGTCAAAGTTCATTTCACTTGCAGAGTCTATACCAGATTTTGCAAGGCCGGTGCACGATGGAATCTATAGAGCAATTGACATTTATCTGAAGGTGAGGATTCCATAATATTTTTCCTTTTTGCATCTGCTAATGTGCATCATCATCTAATCAAGTGCATCCCTTATTAACAAAATTAAAACTTATGCTTGTCTGAAGATCTCCTTTGGCATGTGCAGGAACACCCTGGGTTGTCAAAAACTGAGAGAAAGAAACTTTGTAGGCTCATGGACTGTAAGAGGCTGTCAATGGATGCATGCATGCATGCTGCTCAAAATGAGCGACTTCCACTCCGTGTGGTTGTCCAAGTCCTATTTTTTGAGCAGGTACGATCAGCCGTGTCTGGAGGGCTCTTGCTTAATGATTTGCCAAGCAGTGTGAAAGAACTTTTGCCTGCTCATGACGAAACTACACAATCATCTGGTACAAATGAAGATGGCTGGGAAGGTGTTCACCATGACTTTAGAGCATTGAAAGGAGACTTAGCTACAATGAAACAGCGAATCGAAGAAGCAGAAAGAGAACGAACACAAATGCAGAAAGAGGTAATGAAGCATAATATGAAATCAAAGGGTCTGATTTCAAATTCTCGAAGAATATTTAGCAAACTGTTTCAGAACAAAGAGCACTCTGAGACATCAAAAAGTTCAGATACATCAAAAAGTTCTGAAAGTCCAGTTTCCACAACAAACTCTTCAACTGGAAAACTTTCAGCTGCTCGACAAAGACGGCTTTCTATGTCTTGATATATGCAAATGATCTCTGTTTTCTAACTGTTAACGTATCGACATTGGTGGGTTTCGTGATATACTTTCTTGCTTGGCTTTTTCATGTGGGTATCCCATTTGCCTCTTAGATGGGATTGAAACCATGTGGTTGTACTCAGAACATTAACCTTGGATGGTGAAAGGCATCCATAATATATTTTAACTCTCAATTACATAAATTACAGGTCATTCACACACTCCAAGGGAGCTTGGAGATTGAAGTTGTATTTTCTGGAAGAGGCAGTATTGGGCCATAATATTGAATCAAAAGGTAGAACTTAAGTGCATTGTATATTCTGAGTTAATCTGACGCAGACCAGCGCGCTGTATTTGCCTTTGTACATGAGATAAATAATTATATGAATTGATGTATCACTGAATCCTTGTGGATGTAATTGTTTGGGTACATGACATAAGATAAACAAGTCTCTGCATATATTGCATGATGATGAACCAGTACAGGTCCTTAAAGAATATCAAAGCACAGGCATTGTCCATATGTGGTGTGCTTTCTCTTCTGTACCGTACTTAATATACACAAATGTTTTAACAATGGCACGTTGAATGTGTACTTAATGTACACAAGTTGTTAGACCAATATTTAACAAATGGTGCTTTCGTTGTCGGGTCACATAAAGTGGTTATGGTGCAAAGCCTTGTTAAGTGGTCATGTTCAGAACAATATATGTACTCCTCCCTCTTAACTACCATTCTACCAAAAAGAAGAGGAAAACATAAGCAAATCTCCTTCGCATAACGGACAATTGTTTAATACTACTTCCTCCTATATAGCTCGCGAAATTGATGAACCTAGGAAATAGTTTATGTAGCGTGTGCAACTATATGAATATGATGGTCAATGAAAATGGCCACAGTGAATGTTTGAAGCTTGTCCTTTCTTGTGTCTTACAACCTAAGCAAAGCATCCCCAACCATCCCCTAGTACGTCATGGACGTGGGGAGCCATTCTTGTAGGTTCTTGCATCTAAAATGAAAATGGGCAAGGCATTCTTGCATCTTACCTGCTGCTATAGGTAGCTGCGTCCATGACGTTGGAGAAGGGACACTGGTCCACCATTCTTGGCTGTACCAGCTCCCTACCACAGCAGGTCGCCCCTATCCCCGCTGTGCAGATCGCTGGTACAACCAAGAATGGCGTCCTCGTGACCTTTCATTTTCATTACATGTTAAAGGAAGGTTTTTTCAATGTAAAAACAAGCACAAGTGTATGCGGGCTTACTAGAGGGGGCATTCTTTATATGCATTGAAGGGAGGGTGAGGTTTCAAAATTAAGACAATGCCCCCATAGTTTTGTGAACTCTTTCCTGGTAAGGAAAGCCAGATTTGGTATTGACAATGGTTGAAGGTGGCTAAGGTAACGCATGTCAAATTCCAAATTTGGGTAGCTTTCAGTCATATTGAAGGGCTTAAGAGAGTTGCAATAGCATGAATTCAGGCAAATTTGGATAAATTTCATGATATTCCAAAAGAGATCATGTTTGATGAAAAAGCAATTGTTCTGTCCTTGCAAGATAAGGGATGCTTGAATTAGGGGCAAGAAATCATCAATGTACCAATATGTAAGGTATATCCATCACTCTGTGATCACTGGTCAAGTGATAGGACCTGAAACCGAGGTACCAACCTCAATCTAGTAATAGGCCTTAACTCCACTACTTTGAGCTTTACAGGTTCATGTTTCACTAACATCGATCTTGTGATAAACACCTTAATCTACCACATGTGGTACACACGCTGGAGAACTACTAGTATAAGGATATTGCAGATAGATGCATAAGGAAGAAAAGAGAGACGAATGAAGTGAGAGGATCTTGGGATTCACAAACCTAATGCAAAACTATATGGATGAAAAATGAATCACATTCCCACCAAAATGCACAATAGATACACACGAAAGAAGAAGAGGAGGAGGAGGAGGAGGAGGAGGAGGAGATTCTTTTATCATCCACAAAGACCAATTGACCTAGACAAAGAAAAGGAAGCAATCGTATTAATTACTATCAGGATAAATAAACCCCTGTCCCGAAGGGTTTTCGAGGGAAAAACCTTGGCAGTAATAGGTTTGCTGGGACACTGTAGAATCACATATAAGACTGTTCAATATGACCCCCAGGGCACAGTTGGGTTCACATATCAGTGACCTTCTGAAGGTATGATGCCAGTGATCCCACGGAAGTCGTGCTCAACAGGGCATGTAACAGATGTCTCGTCAGAACCAACTGAGTATATTTCACCCTGATATGACTGTATGCCGCAATAAATTTGAAGAACATGCCATTCATCTTCAATTTGGCCCTGTTGACAACACTAGAAAACTTTGTCCTCGCGTCCCTCTCGAGTCCATCGCCCTGTCTCTATGTGGAGACGATGTGCCCCCGTGCGGATAGAAGCTATCAGCCTGCGCTTCTTCATGGGCAGGTGGGTTTGGAGATAAGGGTATGGGCTCGACGTAAGCCGAGGATTCACCTGTTGTTAATGTGCCATCTTGGTCTGTGTCAGAGCATCGACATTCCAGAGTTTGCCAATGAAACATGCATCAACATAGCCTCTCAATTCCTCGTGATCCTTCTTCGTGTGCACTTGAACACAACGAGCTGCCTGCACATTCCATCGGAGAACTACTGAGATTGCTTGTCCTTCCAGCAAGCTTTGAGGCGTTGTGGACCCATTGCTACAGCTAATGCGAGATTGGGCAGACGGGCGTCTCCCATATGAACCACCCTCTGGACGTACATGATAGGACGATCCAAGGCAACTCTCTCGAGGGGTACAAGACCCGTCTCTTGTAGCAGAATTTGATAAGGAACTGTGGATTTCACCCCTAGTGCTCGTGCTATGCTAAGAAGGTCTTTTGTACTTGCTCTAAGTCATTCCAGGTGGAGACGAGATTACCGGTCCCTAGACCTCTACCCTATACAGAAGAACAGGAGGCTCAACCAGGGCCCTAAACAAGTGCGACTGGTATCTCCAAGCATATAGCTCTGCCTGGTGACTATTATTCTGCATCGTATATAGAGCTTTCCAGCCTGCTATGACTCTCAACCTGATACACGTGTTCCAGTGTGTGGTGATAGGGAACTCTTTTCCCAAGTACTTTATATGTTGGAGCCACTTCCACATTCTGTCCTTGATAAGTGAAGGAGGGAGACCATGGCTGACGGAAAGATGAAACCAGCATGACTCTATTCTTTGCCAGATTAATCTGCATTCCAATGAACTAGCAAAAAGAGCCGAGAGCATCCAAGTGACGCTACATGTCATGCGGATTGTAGGCCAAGAGGTCGACATCATTGGCATATATGAATTGACGAATTATATGGTGCATGAGCTGGGTCCCTACACCGCCGTGTTCAGCAATCCAATCCTCCAGTTGGTCAATATAGAGGCCAAAGATCATCGGGGAAAGGCGGCACCCCTGATGCACGCCAACACTACTGACTATGGGCTGCTCGGAGGGTGTCATATGACCAGAGCATGCCTCATACAGTCTGTAGATCCATTCTGCAAACCGATTGAGGTGCCCAACTGACGCAATCTGTCCTGCAACTTGTCCCGAGGCACAGTGTCAAAGGCCTTTGCAAAATCGACAAAACAGCAACATAGGTCTTGCCAGCGGTTCCTGCGATCGTCAATCGGGTTTGCAGAGTGAAAATATGGTCTATGGTGGAGTGGCCGGGGCGAAAGCCTGTCTGTGTAAGTGCCCGGGCCTCCGTATCGTCTGCCCATATTGTCAGCCTTTGTTCAATATGTGCAATTTAGATGTAGGCGGTGAACAACCTAACGTCTATTAATCACATGTATGACATTGCGATGAGGAAGTGCAAATTAGATGTAAAATCTGTAGAGGGTGAACATGCCTGATATTGTGATGAAAATGCACAAATTAGATGTCAAATCTGTAGAGGGTGAACAAACTAATGCTTTTAATCATATGTATAACATTGCGATGGTGAAGTTTGTGGAGGAAATTGTAACAATAGCGGGCACAAATGCCAAGATGTGTATTAAGTAAACGATAATAATGATTAGAGCCTTGATTAATAAACAAATGCTTTGTTTTTCCATGTCTAATAGATTTCCAAGGACTGCCATTAAAAAACTGGTCATATATGAGATGCATCATGGTAATATTATGTCATGACAGTTTGCCACATTGGAGTCCACTCACTTGGTCATGATTTGTGTTTTGATTATTTAGTTGCAATTTTTGATGGTTGAGTTAATGGTTTGAAGTCAATGATACTTTCGACAATGCATTTATCATCAACTCTTGTTCTTTTGTTTGTAAGCTTAATGTCGTGTTCAGTCTCATTACCCTTGTAGCAAGCAAAGGAGACAGGTGAAGACATATATCATTTTCTAGAAGCAGTGTGACAGGCCCATCTGCTAATCTAGGCGCAACGCTTTAATTATACTAAAGATTGTGTTAGAGAAACAATGACACTCTAGGTTGAGGCTATCAAGTTGCCACATCTACTATGTCACATTAGTCGTTATAGTTGTTGTGACCTATAATGAGGTAATTAAGGCCATGGAAGGCAAATCAAATTATGGCAACTGCTGAGCGTTGGTATGTTTTAAGGCGAGAGGTTATGAATTGAGGGAGAAGAAGAAGAAGACTGAAGAAGGGATGTCTGACAGAGGATAGTTCGATGCCGGACAGGAGACCAACGACTAACGGCGAGGTACAAGCAAGCCAGTAAGTGCGGGGCAAGGGTGGATTGACAAGGTGGGAAAGGAGGGGTAACATGGGGGCACTATGACAAGGGTGTGGCAAGTGGAGGCATGTGGGGGGTGAGACAATGCATGTGAAAGGGCCAACTAACCCAATATTGAAAAAAAAGGAGCCAAACTAAAAACAAGTTGTGCAATATATGAGGCAGTTGTTGGTCGGAAGATAGGGTAACATGATACGCATAACACGGCCCCTTGTATCCCGCTCTCAAAACAAACCCCGTTTTCATTATAAAAGCCAACCACCGAGTCGGGTGTGTAGCCAACAAACCCCGTTTTCAAGCGGCTCGTGGTTCCCCAAAGTTCCCGTTTTCGTCTTGAGTGTAATTATTTTGCCTTTCAACATCCCACCAAACAATAATCCAAACACTAAAAACATTGACCCCATTAACCCCCCATTTCCTTTCCTTACCTCATACCTTTAGAAAATAAACCACATGTTATCCACTCCCACCCATTTCTTCACCAGTTCTCTCCCTTTCTTTCCCCACATTGCTTTTTCTCGCTGTCTCTATTTTCCTCTGCCTCGCAAATCTTTGTTAATCAATTAAATTAAGTTTTCCCTGCTCCTCTTGCGGCGCAAGATGTCTACCATCTCTCCTGCATTATCCATCTTAATCAAATCTCTCATTTTATTATCGTGGTGCAAGATGTCTGTAGTCCTCTGTGCATGATAATGCCATTAACCATCTAAGGACATATGCAAGCATTCAATTTTCTTCACATGCCAATATCATGCATCGTCAGTTTTTCCTTCTCGCTCTTTCTAAAGAGCAGTCCAGCCTAATTGTCAACTCAATGCCATCCCATGAGCCACACTAACCTTGCATTTTCAACAACATTAATCTGACACAATTGAATACTTGCCAAATCCAAGCCTTGGATTGTGATTCCCAATAAGAATAAATGTGGATGCAATAGACCTTTTTGTTATACATCTTGATAACCTTTGACTCCCTAAAAATAAGTCACAATAATATTCTATTCTATATTAAAGCTTGCCATTTTCTTGGAGCAAGCTAGATGTAGTGTCATGGGTCGATCACGACCCTTGGAGTTTCAAGAAATGGCAATAATCCACCATAACACTACATCTAAGTTGATTTAGTTTACGCCCTTCGTTCCCTCCTTTTTTTTTTTTTTGAAGGACGTCAGATATATATTCACCATAAAATAAAAAATACACAAGGCCGAGATGCAGGTTTAAAACCCAGCAGGGAATAAGAACCCTCTGAGCAAAGCTATCTGGAAGCCCTCGTTTTTGCACTACCTCTAAGTTGATTTAGTTTACGCCCTTCGTTCCCTCATTTTTGCAGGTGTTTGAATTCATCATAACCTTATAATATGATGTGGAGGTTCTCTATCATTGGAAACATTGTTCTAGCAAAAACAAGCACCAAGTTCTATTGAAGTCATGGCATTTTAACAACTCTGTCGCGGTCATGGATCATGCTTCAAGTCCATATTTCAAATTTGAAGTATATTTTTACATAGCAATGATAGACTTCACATAATAGAAATGATAGCTTCCGTCTCAAAGAATTACCTAATTTAGCAATATATGTCATTGACTAGGTGTTAGAAATCACTGTACCTATTTTCAATGGAATATCATTATTTCTATTACCAATATGTTATGGATCCATAAGAATCCAAACATATCTCAAATGATGGTTTGACAATAGCATAATCTATAGCCTTCCTACACCCTTGCTAGATCCATAGAGTATTGGTAGGCTCACTATGTTATTGCAGAGTCAAAGTCATATCCAATCAACTGATTATTTTGACACGAGGGGAAGCAAAAAAATAGGTGGTACAGAAAAAATGACCGCCTAATATATGGTATTAGAAAACAAGTTGGTAATTTTTATGTAACTCAAATGAACGACTGTAGCATAAAACAAAGATATTTTGTTGATTGCTTAAGTTTAGAATAACATTAACGACAAATACATTGACTCAAACAAACGTTTCCTGTTATGTGCCTCGTTCTTCTAACTTTGAAGTGATATGATATGATGACATCATTTATTTAAAAAAGCAATCTTTTAAAAGAAGAGACAAAATCGCCTTTATATAATGGAGGTTGGCCTTACTTTGACGGATCAAGCCAATGTCACCACCTACCTTATTTCCTTAAGTATAGAAAGGATCATATAGCTTTGTATTCAACAAGAACATTTGAAACATGTTGTTATGACCTGATATGATATGTCATGCATTTGCCACCATGTAACATCATTTCTCGAAGTGAAACAACTTTTTACGTCTAATTGAAAGAAATGTTTCTTTTTTACTGTCTCATCGATCCGAGTAGCGGATCGAGATTCTCGATCAAGATGAGCATGCATGTTTTGCATGCGTTGCATGCATTTTTGGGCCGCTCATCGTTTGGACATTCGCTATTTATTGCAAAGTTCTTCATCACCTTCTCATTGGCGCTTTCTCATCTCTCTCGGAAGTTTTGCCTTGCTTCCCACCCTCTCTCTTTTAAATTTGTTAATTATAATGTTGTTTGTATAAATTGTCGCGTGACACGCGTGACCAGCACCTTGCTTTTCGAGGTTTTGTGGTCGTGGCACGCCTGAACAACCCATCGCTTTTCGAGGTTTTTGTTTACTCTTGTGTTTTAGTGTTGGTGATGTGCAGGTGCAAAGGTGATGTGCGACTCCAGTTTCCTCCTCAAAGTATGGGATTTTATGGGAACGTTTAGCAGCTTGTTCAAGCCCCTTGCCGAGAGCTTATCGCTAGGGTTTTTCCTCGAAAACACAAAAGGGCGAGGTTGTTTAATCCCGGCGATAAGCTCTCGGCAGGTACACTAACCGACATCTATAGTAAACAAATTTATTTTTCGAGGTCCAGGTGTTATAACTGGATATTCTCTATGTTTTTTATCATTTTTGGGTAGCTTATGATGTGCAGCTACCCATTCTATACCATTGTAGTCAAACTGCTGAGATGAATTAAAAGCCTAAAATCTCATGAGATAATAAAAATCGAGCCTAAAATCTCACCACTGACTAGACCATGTTGTCAACTATCTTATTTGTTTTATATCTATAAGTTATTCAAAGTTTTGACATACACAAGGTAGACTGACTCACAATTATTGGAGGAGTAGGAGGAATGTCATATCATAATTGTCAAGTTCACGACAGTATCTACCTAAAAGAAGAATTTCTAGGATTTGATAATTGTTGAATTCCTAGTATTTTGTATTGCTTCATATTATATATAAGGTATAAAGTTTAAAAGCATTTAAGCACATTCATTCAATCTCAATGCACAATATAGACAGGCCAATCGTCACATGTGGATATGGATGCAGAAACGATGTGGTAAACTCCAACTTGTGGCCGCATGTTACTTCTCATATGCAAATTCAAACTTCACAGGCGCTCAGATGTAGACATGTTGGATCCATATGTCGATCTATATGATGACATTCAACAACACAGACAACTTTTTTTTTGGAAGGTAAGAACTTTTTGTACTGATCAGATTGGAAGAATTACAATACAAGATCCCTCATAAATCATACATAATTTAAGTACAGAGGATCCCACACAGATTTGAGTTATATCTGCAGTTATAGTACTCATAAGTCTCTCTCAACTTCTTCTTCTTCTTCTATCTAACTAATACTACAGTATCAACATCTTCTTAGTTAAAAAGAATATTACAGGAGTTAAATTCCCAAGTTTCATAAACTGCAGACAAATGCTCCAAGAAACCTCTTGCAAAATTAGAAATAAAGAGAAAAGAGATGAAGAATAACCTAAACAAGCTCCTGCACTGCCTAAAGAAGCCAAAATGCTTCAAACTATGCTCAAAATTTGCAACTTTATTACCAAATATGAGCTTAATGGATTTCTACATTGTCGGGATGCATCCATCAGCCAACCTGCAATAAGTTAAACACACAGCTCAGCCACCAAAACTCCCTTCTAAAGTTTAGTTCATGATATCTGGTCTTGATATGGAAATGTCTTCGTGGACACAATCAGATCCCTAGCTTCGTTATCTCAAATAATCTCACATCCTATTTTAAAAGTGCAGAATTGTGATTAAAAACTTAGTCCGGCTCCTTCCAAGAAAACACCCCTAAATATTTTCGCTAACAAAGCAAAGCAAGAGAAGGGGAAGAAACCATCTGATCAGAAGATCCAACTAGAAAGACTGCTTTCTTTCTAATTCCTGCTTCACTTTTGCTCCACCTTATAGGTTCTCCGCCCTTTCGGTGTGTTTTGTTATACCAAAATCATCATTCCAATTGAAAAGATTGAAAGCAAAAGGCCACATTAGTGGCTTACTAGCTTGAATAAAAAAGATCGGCTTGAAGCTGTTTCAAAATCAAAGTCTGCAAGATCCTTGAAGAAAAGAACCTCTCAGATCACCGACAAACCCCTCTAGCATCCAATCATGATTTCGAAATTGCAGAGAGGTTGAAGCAGTGCCGGACAGAGAGAGAGATGAGGGCGCCCCCCTCTCTTTGTTGCCACTCTAGCCGCAGGTGGAGCGGCAAGAACCCATTATTTTCCCATCCTTGAAGGTTTTACAAATAGTTGGGGCATGTAATGCTAGTTGGAAATTTCACTGCACGTACAGAAACATAACAGTTGACAAACTTCAACCCTTTGGTGAGGACATATTGCAACTTCGTATCATCGAAGATCTGTTGCCACGCATGTCAGAAGACAGGGGCCATCCGATCATGCGATTCAGAAGGTAGTTGCTTCAGATGTGCAACGTCTTCAACTTGCTTATATGCAACAGTCTCGTATACAGTGGTCACCTTCCTCCTCTAACACCCGTCGACAAGAGATTCAGGGAGGGCGGATCCAGCGTTGTAGATTATATGCTTGTGGCCAAGCAAGATCTACACCTTCTCACGTATCTGTAGAGTCTGGCAACTTCTGCAGGCCCAATCCAAGCTACCTCCACATGCCTTAGCTTCATGTGGATTATGGCTGAGCAAAACCTTATGCCCAATTGCTAGCATGAGAGTCAATGGGAATTCTGCAACTACCCACTTTGGAGCAACAGACTGACAATTTGATTAACATCTTTCTGGGTGTTACAGAGCGTTGTTATGGAAGAAGATGCTCATGGAGGTTTTAATGTTCGGTCAGCTTTCCTCGAAGCAAGATGTTGAATGTAAAACCTTAAACGCTGGCTCAGACAGGAAGTTGACCCCACTTTCAAGTCGCCGGGCGATCAAACAACACAAAACTTTTCTCAAAGGCAAGAAGGCATATTACATTTTGGAGCATCATTTGAAAATGTTTTACCTCCTTATCGTCACCATGGGGTATTTTGGAAAAGAGTACTATAAAAGCCCATGCAACCTACAAGAATGTCTTTTTTCAGAACAACGGGTGCATTACTTATTGCAGCGTTATGATCCCATCGAGATTCGAAACAAAGTACCAGCTTAGATAGGACCACCATTGGTTACAACAAAGGCAGATATCACTAAAGGCTTGCAATGTCTCACAAATGGCAAGGCTCTAGTAGATGGACTGTAGATATATCTGCTAAAGTGGGCAGGGCCACAAATTTCTCTCATCTTGACTAGCCTGTTCAATAGAGAACTTCAAGAAGGCTCCCCCCCCCTCCCCGCAATAGGCTGCCAGCAGAGTGGTTCCAATACATAAGGCATGTGATTTGCACTGCCTCTCCAACTACTGCACAATCATGGTCAGCTTGTTGCTGGAAAAACTGTTGTCCGGAATTCTTGAGCAACAATTGACGGCATGGTAGATAACACAGAGGTACGTACTCTTGCACAAGCAGGGTTCAGGCCTAGACACTCCACCATCCTTCATATTTTCACGTTTCGGGCCTTGGTAGCGGACAACGGAAATAAACGGCAAGAGCTGTATTGCTGCTTTATAGATTTTGCAAAGGCTTTTGGCACGTTACCTAGGGAGAAGTTGTGGGAACATCAATGCAGTTAAGAGTCCACCTGGAGTTGCAAAATCCATTATACAGACTATATAACATAGCTTGAATGTCGCCATCAGGCCAACTTAACAACAATAGTGTGGGAGTCCGAAGGGGTCCACTCTCTCCCATGCTATTTGGACTATACACTAATCACCTTGAGGATTGAGCTTGCTCAGCATGGAGGTGGAGGAGCCCGCCTAGTCCACTATATCATCTGGCATTTTTTATCCCCAGATGATGTGAATTTCTTAGCGTACAGTCCAACAAGTATGCAACAACATCTGAGTGCATTGAGGACTTTCTACCAGGATACTGAAATGCACATCAGTTTGGCCAAGACCAAGGTGCTCCTCATATCGTCTTCGTGACAACAAAGGCAACCTTACTTCATTTACCAAGGTGCAGGAATCAAGATGCATACAGGTACCTGACAAGGAGGACCACAATTACCTAATACAATATTTAGACGTGTGCTTCTGTTGACCCTCAACCTGGCTTTAAAAGTCAAGCACAAGAAGCCAACTTGCGACTATGCTCAAATTGGGGTTAGAACCTCTAGATCACTTGAGATGATTAGTCTATATAAGAAAATTTCAAAGAAATAGTTCAAAACCTCAAAGGTGTATACCTTTCCCATTTGAAAAATGGTATCAGTACTCAAATCGATGTAGCACACAGAGATGGATTGATTGTTTTTCAAGGCCAGATTACTCATACTTACAAGGGAAAATTGTAGGAATCAAATGAAACAATTCTTGATTAAGTCAGAGCTCAGATTTTGGAGAAATTAAGACTCAAACGTAGGTCAAAGTTGGCCAGTGAACAATGATCAAGAAATTGGTTTTAGAGTTACTGATATGATTTTTGAGAAATTCCAAAGCCAATGTATGTGAAAAGTGATTTTGAGATGGGGCAAGTGATCAAATTTTGACCTCGATCTCAAGTGGTATCTTCTGTATTCGGATTTGACAAAACCCAGTCAATATTAGCAGAAACAAAATGCTAAATTTTCTAACTCGAGATTGCAATGGAATTTTTCGGTTTTTTTAAGGCATATAAGTGACAAATGATGTAAATATTGATGGCAACTTATCCAAAGTCGATTTGGGGCAAGAGAAAATTTACTGCAGAACTTTTTATGATATGAAATTGCTAGAATTTGTAACAAATGTATTTTTGCAACCTTGGCAGTCAATTTTCATTGATATGAAGATGAATAAGTCATGATAACACTGAATGAGGATAAATCAACACTTCAGACGGAGTAAAAGGTCATTCACAAGTCATAAGCCAATTTTAGAAGATAATACCAACTAGATTTTGTAAATCCAGCTGAGGAGAACTCATGAGCTTCAAGAATTCTTTAGATCATGTCCTGCGTGTTATCGAATTTGAGCGCGTCTGGGCCTTCAAAACTTTTCCCATTCAATATCGCTATATTTTTTGTTTCAATGGTTCCAACATCTTAGGACTTAATTTTAGGCTTAATGTACTCCTTAAAGGCCGGAATCCAAGTATAGAGGATAGTCAAAGATGAAAGAAGAGATTTCGCGAGATTTGAGGTGATTTCCCCGGTTCTAGGGTTCAAGAGGTTTCCCAATACGATTTAGGCATTTGCCCGCATATTTTGGCCGTATTTTTTGTTGTATACTAGTATTTGATGATGTTTACAATGGTTAACAAAGTTCCAAAGACCGTATATTAGAAAGTTTTATTATGTAATAAATCCAAGGCAATAATTTTGGGCTAGGGCAAATTTATAGACGCACCTTGGGACCATGATAAGTTAAATCCATAGCTTGACTTTTGGCTAGAGACACAATGGGCAAAGCTTAAGAACATTGTGGAGCGAGAAATTAAAAGCATGGTGGAGCAATTCAGTAATGATCACTCAACTAGTACATAGTACCCAGGGCTTGAAGACCATGATGTGTGATAAAAAGGAAGGACCATATGTGGTGTGGGGGTATAGCAAGTGGTGTGTGGAAGTGCAACGTTTGCAAATGGATGGTAGAAAAACAAGAGCATGAGTGGAGAAGTAACTATTGGCTAGGCAAAAATCTTCAAAGGGGTACTATAAGGTAGAATGGCAAAATGAAGGTGAAAGTTAAAAATGGTTAAGAACCACGATTCCACTATTTTGAACTTATGCCTCATTTCATTTTTTTTTTTTTTTTGTCTGGCTTTTAACCTATGTTTTCGTCAAGATTTTGCATCCTGTTTTTTTTTTTGTATATGAATTGGGGGCCATATTGTACCATTTTTTATGTGTGTTGAT
>JAANSK020271826.1:0-11589 GCA_011763485.2 Isoetes engelmannii
TACTTGAACCCAGGACCTCGGGGCAATGTGATTATCCATTGCATATGGCAGGTCTAAGGTCTCTACCACAGGACCAATTAATCATATTTGAACCGAGACCCTTGGGCAATGGAAATTTAAGGTCCCCATTACTAGATCGGTATTGGCCAGGTTTGAACCTGTGACCTAGGTTGTGGCAGTTTAAGGTCCTGCCACTAGACCATGTCCCGAAGGACTGGCATATATCTATACATGTTACAAACATCTATAGACTTTTAACTTAAACAATCAATGCATATCATATGTTTAAGATTCGCATAAATGGAAAGTAATTATGTCGCTTTTATACTTCTTAATATCATAGTCACATAGCTACCACATTTTGGACTTTAATTAAAGATAACTGGTGGAATAGTAGAGCTCATGATATATGTATACCTACAAAATTAGAGTTTCATTCGGCATGATAACTAGCAAGATGAATAATTTATGCCGCAATTATCATATTTGTCTAGCAGATACTATTAATGTTTGTAAGTGGCTGACATCCTTGTTGACAACCAAACAAGGAAAAAAAAAGGTAAAAAAAAAAAAAAACAATTTCAAGCATAGTTGAATGGCGTCATGTTACTCTTCTGCTTGAGGCAACTTATAATAAGATATCAATCAAATATAAAGGAAATTACCTTCCCAATGCTTGCAATTTTATTACTGGTTTTCCATCTAGTTGCATTAAGATCCTTCTTTGTCAAGGGAAACATATCGCTACTGGTAGATACTTTTAATGGCATAGCAGATATTTAATGTATCCTTAATATCTCAACTTGATATGTTATTTGTCTTTTCTTCAATAATGGGATATGTTGGCCTTGGTTTGGTCAATGTGACACTCGGGATAATAAGGTTCATTCGTTGTCCCAATGCTTTTGGTTCCAAATATGCATGCACACATACCAATAGCTTTGTTTGTTTAGATGTGAGACCCTCACATCAGTTTCAACATGATAGCTGGAATATCCATGCTTTTAGACTTATGATTCCTCGGATCCTCGTTGGTGCCATTTTTGTACTTATGCCGAATTCATAAAGCACTCCAGTTGTCACATAAGCCACAACCACTTAGAATGGATATCCAATTTTCATAATGAACTTAACCACGTCCTCTTAGAATAAATATTTAAAGTATTTAAATTTGATCCACTATGCATGATGGTCTTCGTAGTTCCTCTTCTTCGTGCATTGGTCATTATAGAAGAAGGAGGAGGAGGAGGAGGAGGAGGAGGAGGTTTTTTTTTTATCGTCCATGGAGATGTTTAAATGGGCTCGAGATAGTCTTACCTAGATCCTATAGTGGTCCAAAACTTTGTGCAGTTAAAGCAAAATACGGTGAAAGCCAAACCAAAACAAAATAAACTCCAGAATCTCCTAATCTAGGGTTGAAGTTATTTTATCTCGCTTAAATGGATAACCACCAAGTCATAGGAATAAGGAGCTTAGAAGTGTTTATACAGTGTGGCATATGAGACTCTATCATACGTGTTTATACAGTGTGGCATATGAGACTCTATTATACCCATGGATATCAAAGCTCTATGGGATCCTATACATTAGATACAGTAACCACATTACTAGTTAGGATAAAAAAATCGTTGCATTATTAGATAGGATCAAGAAACCTCATTTTGTTAGCAATTTTGGTGGCTGCAACAGAAAATGGCAGTACAAACTATAACGAAGTTATAATGCTTTACATGTTTTGAATCGATTAATCAAAATGGAAAACCTGACTTTGATTATATGTTGTAGAACATAGCCACGTGACGTTGCCAAAACCCGCCTAATTCATTTTTTAATGAAACTTCGGCAATCGTACATTTATTTTATTTTTGGAGATGTTAAATAACATTATGTTGACTAATATGATGTTGTCAAGCCTGCTGATTTTCATCTTAGATGAATAGGTAATCTTGGAACGAGATTTGAAATGCAAATTCATTTGTAAAGACAAAGCGAAGCTGGAATATATCAAGATTAATTATAATAAGAGTGTTCGGCCACAGCGGTTCGTGAATGGATAGGGGATGCAATTGGCATTATCATTGTGTTGAAATTGGTCATTAGTGGATAGGCATGGAAAGCAAGATACAATAATCACATTACTAGTTAGGATCAAGAAACCTCTTTCTGGTAGCAAATTTGGTGGCTGCAACAGAAATGGCTATACAAACTCTAACGAAGTTACAATGCTTTACCTGTTTTGAACCTATTAATCGAAATAGAAAATCTAACTTCAATTATATGTTGTAGAACATAGCCATGTGTTGTTGCCAAAAACCACCACAGAACAAAAGTGAGTCCCAACTTTTATTGTTCATCTTTCTGTCTAATTCATTTTTAATTGAAACTTCGGCATTCATGCATCTATTTTGTTTTTTAGATGTTAAATAACATTATGTTGACTAATATGATGCTGTCAAGTCTATTGATTTTCATCTTAATTGAATAGGTAATCTTGGAACAAGATTGCAAATGCAGATCCATTCGTAAAGGCAAAGCCAAGTCGGAATATATCAAGACTAAACATAATAAGAGTGTTGGGTCACAGTGGTTCATGAATGGATAGGGGGTGCAATTGGCATTATTATTGTCTTGAAATTGGTCATTAATGAATAGGCTTGGAAAGCAAGCCTAAATCATGAAGCCATTCTTTAAAGTAAGTGATGCCCAAAGCTTCAAAGCCATTCTTTAAGCCAAGTAGTCAATCACCAACCACAAAGTTATGTAATAGAATTGTTTATTGTGAAGGATCAAATATGTATTATATGAAGATTGAAAATTACATGTGTATGCCAAGTGATATCATGCACCTACGCAACCTTGACGTTTATGTAAGGATAAAAACTCAATTATTGAACTAAATGTTTATAATTAAGATAAGAAATTTCTTGGGCCAGAGATAGCCATTGTTCCTCTACTGACACTGCAAGGTATTGTTGCTTCAAATATAAGCATGGCCATAAACTATATACTATATTCGGCCGTTAAGGGAGATGTGATGCACAATTTCTACTTAAAGGAGGTGTAATGGGGAGATTTACGTACACGAATGGCAATATGCATGCCATTCTTGCATGGAAACAGGGCAATGAACGAAGCGCGAGCCCTGTTCACATGTCATGAATGGCATAGATTGCCATTCTTGCGACATGGAAAATCGTTAAGAAGCACTATGCGGCTGTAAAAAACTTTGAAATGTTGGATAAATCCTTGGAATTTTAGGTAAAACTACTGGAGCAGCAGGCAAATTTTCACAATGCAAGTAAAAACACCGAAACAACCGCCGTAGAAGTCGTCGCATCAGCAAGAGTTTTTTAGTAACATTCGTGTTTTGATCAATGCCATGTGGCGCGGTGCTATTGGAGTACAAGGGCATAACGCATCTCATTTAGTGTCTCCAGGATCAGGTCCTTTTCCGCATGACAGCACAGACACCCAGTGCGCATTGTTCGGGCAAGACAACTTAGTGCCCAACGCCGCGACCGCCCACACATTGTTACAAGCAGACACACGAGTGTGAGATGCAATACTGAGTCAGTTGAAGGGGACCACTATATATGTGGACCATGATCTCTCCCTGGCACAACAGGAGTCCCGCCGGCAAGAGTTGGTTGAGGTCATGAACATCTGCCGTTAAGACGTGGCCGCCGGGCTGGTGCGCAGGAAGATGCGCATTTTTTGTCCGGCCCCTGCTAAGGTCGCAGATGTGATGCATCATGCTACTGCCACTATAAGAACTGTTGCTCCTACTTCCGCTCCAGCGATTGCTCCTGCTATTGCCTCTGCTCTGCCAGCCCCCCCCCCCCCTTCTCCCGCCCCCTACTGCTCCCGCTGCTTCAACTAATCATGTTCATGCACCACACACTACCTCCCCTGGGCCCACCGCCACTCCACTTGCACCTGCATCAGGTTCTGACAAATAGGAAATGTGTCTCCGAATCGTGTCTCGGAACTGTTTAGGCTTTCCTTGACAGAAAGGAAAAAGTCTCAAGTCCATTGCAGCAAATATGGATCTGATCTTCCTGATGGAAACATGGGAACATGCAAGACACACACTGCCAGGTCTCCCAGACTACTTGCATTGCTCATTGTTTAATGAATGCACAGGCAAGTGTGGACATGTGTGGGGGGTGGGGGGGGGTCCAAAGCTACTATCGTGCAACTTTGACACAGTGCATCTCCCTAAACAAA
Organism: Isoetes engelmannii; assembly: GCA_011763485.2. Classification (NCBI taxonomy): domain Eukaryota; kingdom Viridiplantae; phylum Streptophyta; class Lycopodiopsida; order Isoetales; family Isoetaceae; genus Isoetes; species Isoetes engelmannii. The sequence goes on from JAANSK020271826.1 coordinate 4,228, forward strand.
GCGGACAAGCATAACTGTTACTTCTGGGTACGAGTTCGGCATGGCAGTGGCCACCCCCTCCCCATGGCAGCATGCTACTTTCCACACGCCGAGAGTAACTTACAATACTCATTCGGATGTGGATAGGTTGAAGCCTTATGCCGATCTGTATGATGACATACAACAATATAAAGAATTGGGCAAGGTCCTGTTGCTTGAGGATTTTAATGCATGCACGAGATCATAGCAAGTACCGAAATTGGAGCCCTTGGCAGAGGATGTGTTGCCATTGAACCCCCGCAGGAGTAACTTTGTCGAGGATTTCAGATGATAATCATATTACATACTATGGCAGACAGTTGGTGCTGCTATGCAACGTCTTTGACTTGGTTCTGCAATGGACTGGTCCAATGGCCATCCTCCAGGCGGTGCACATGTAGACAGGAGAACCAAGGGGGCGGCTCCAGTGTTGTGGATTACATACTGGCGGAGGAACAGGATCTGCAGCTGATCACTTATTTTGGCATTGGCACAAACAGTTGTGACAAGGAGGTATACCCGAACCACCTACCCCTTTTATAGGTTGTCCGTGAACCCATTACCCCGACATCCTAGGTGCCCTAGCTACGCCTAGATTATGACCATACTAGATAAGCCCAGATGCTTGAGCATGACTTGGAAGGCATATTACAGGTCCCCACATTGCAGCAGCAGACGACCCAGTTGACACAGATGGTCATTACGGTTGCAGACAGGTGCTTTGGGAGAGGGCGCTCGAAAAGGCCTCCATGAGCTTCCACTTTTCCCCGCAACCAGTGGTATGATGATAAACGTAAGGAGTCAAAACAGTGGCTTCAACGGGTCACTGATCCCACCTTACGCCCGTCTTCTAGAGCGTCAACCTAGGATATTTTGGAGAAAGGTATTGAGCAAGCCTCTGCAACCTCAGGGAATATCACCTCAGAGAAATGGATGCAATACTTGCAGTAGCTTTATGACCCACTGGGGGGTTGGGTAGTAGTATTCCCACAGATAGGCCTCGCCCTAGTCATTACCAAAGAAAATGTTATAATGGGCCTACAACGCCTCGCTAATGGGAAGGTAGTTGATTTCGATGGCATGCAGGCCAAGCTTCTCAAATGGGCTGGGGCTCCGATGGTACCTATCCTAACAACCTTATTCAATAGCGCACTGCAAAAAGGGCCCCCCCCCCCCCCCCCCAATTGGACCACTAGCCGAGTTGTCCCCATGTACAAGGCAGGTGACCCTCACTGCCCAATCAACTACAGTACCATCATGGTCAGCTCCCTTTTTGCAAAATTATTGGCTGACGTCCTTGAGCAATGACTGATGATATGGCCAGAGGATACAGAGGTACGTGCACTCACACATGTAGGCTTTAGGCTCAGACACTCCACCACCAGCCATATTTTCACTCTGAGAACCCTGATCGAGGATAGCAGGAACCGCCGACAAGACCTCTATTGTTGCTTTGTGGATTTCGAAAAGGCTTTTGACACTGTGCCTAGAGACAAGTTATGTGATAGACTGCGGCAGCTGCGGACCCTAGTTGATTTGCAAATGGCCACATATAGGTTGTATATTAGGCATGCTCAGCACGTCTGACACCATCAGAATAGCCGATGATCAGTAGTATTGGAGTGCGCCAAGGCTGCCCCATCTCCCTGACGCTCTTTAGCCTGTACATTGATAAGGGCACCCAGCTCATGCACCAAATAGTTCGGCAGCTCATATATGTTGATGATGTTGAGATCCTTGCCTACACCCCAGAAGACATGCAAAGTCATCTGGTCGATGCTTTGGACACTCTTTGCTGGTTCACTGTCATGCGGGTTAATTTGGCCAAAACTAAAGTGCTGCTAGTTTCATCCTCCCGTCAGGCAAGCACCTCCCCCCCCCCCTCCCCCCCAGCCCATATATTGACACCAAAATTGCTTTTTAAGTAATCAATTTTGTTCTATATTTAGGAGCGCCTTATTTAACAACCATCATCGTGTTTGAACCAGTCAACAGGTTCTCCTCTTCTGGGCATTCTTCCTGCTAGATGGCCCCGCTTCAAGAAATGGGCGTTCAACATTTGTATGGCCCCGCTTCAAGAAATAGGTGTTCAACATTTCAACATTTGTATGGCCCCGCTTCAAGAAATGGGTGTTCAACATTTGTAGGGCTCTAGTCTGTTGGGCGGTTTGGAAACGCATGTGTCATGTCGTCTTTAGAGGTTTGCATACTCCTCTTGCTAGCCTCTACCAAGAGATTAAATCTCGTCTTCATCACCAGCTTTGGTTTCGAAGTTGCATCCGTTGCTAGCCTCTACCAAGAGATTAAATCTCGTCTTCATCAGTTTTTGGTTTCGAAGTTGCATCCGAATGTCAGGAATGAGGTTTGGGGATACCTCCACCTAGCTTTGGTTTCGAAGTTACATCCGTTGCTAACCTCTACCAAGAGATTAAATCTCGTCTTCATCAGTTTTTGGTTTCGAAGTTGCATCCGGATGTCAGGGATGAGGTTCGGGGATACCTCCACCTACCTTGACTCAGGGCTCGAAAAAGTAGGGGTTAGGCTCGAGGATTACCGATTGAAGTTTTTATTTTCCGGTTGACCTTTTTGCATGCTGGCAAAAAACCTGGTAGCAAAAACAGAGTTTATATGTAAAATCCGATATTTTTGAGCTTTAGTACATGGGAAATCCGGTATACACTAGCATACACCCGCAAACAGAGTTTATATGTAAAACCCGGTATTTTTGAGCTTTAGTACATGGGAAATTCGATATACACTAGCATACACCCGTATTTTTGAGCTTTAGTACATGGGAAATTCGGTATACACTAGCATACACCCGCAAACTCTCTGGTTATACCTCAGATATTTTTCGAGCCCTGCCTTGACTTCCCATTGTACTAGTTTTCGAGTTAATATACTCTCGTTCTTCAAAAAAAAAAATGTCATGCACTTTTTTTTGTTCAAACACAACACGAGGTGATTGTTAAATAAGGCGCTCAATTTGCCATATTTGGGTCTTTCCTAGTAGTTAAGAAAATCAAATCATTGTGAGCAGAAAATTGTGACTAGCCTAAGAATACAGAAATCAATTGTTTAAGAATACTCTTCAAGAAAAACAAGACCAGATATATTACTAGGTATATTCTATACCATCATAACCCAGCGGTGACACGCCCCACCGTAAGCATCATCCATGCACCAACACGTGGAGAAGGTACCAAACTGCAGGAAGAAATAGCAAATCCGTTCTCGGATCATGCCCCTATTACCTCTACCTAATACCAATCTAACCTCTTCATCCATTTTGCTCCACATATTTACATAATCAGATTCAGATTAGTTCTCGGATCAAACCCCAAAAAGGTTTCAAGCAGCTATGGCAAATCTGGAGCTGGGTTTTTTTTTTTACAGATGGTGGTTTCATTGCATTGCCGCTGCAACCCAGTTTGTCCCTTTGCCGAAGCTGTCCGTTCTCAGGGTTTTTTGCTTGATGTTGTCCACTTTGAACACGGCAGCACAGACTTGGCCGGAACTGTCTACTCTGGGCATGGCTTTCATTTCGTTTGCTGGATGTTCGTAGCTGTTCAGTCCCACCACGCTTGCAAAATAGCAGCCTGTTTATGAATCAGAAGATTGTTATCTAGAATATGTAAAAACTAGAATTTGTGCTTTAGGAAAAGCAAACCAAGCACTGGAACATGTACTTGTAAAGAAAAAGAACATTCAGATAAAATATCTCTTGCTTAAAGCATTAGAATATGACATACATGAACTTAGAAGCAAGAACACATAATTCTGAGCATATCTTGTCCAAATTGCAAATGCATAAAAGTGATTCGGACCTCTAGAATAGCAAAGATCCATAAAAAAGGGATTTATGATCAAGATCTGATCCACATATGGTGACAATGGAACAGACTCTGTGCCGGAATAGGAAAAAAAAAAAAAAAAAAAAGGGAGAAAAATGCCTTAAAAAAGTGTAAGATTTACCTTGAGGAAAGGGGGCAAAGGATTTTCCACATCCAGACTTGAGAAAACTTGCATCATCAGAGAAACAGAGGGATCCATCTGCAGCAGTGCCCCAATAGAACGGCACCTTGCCATGAGCATCCTGCATGAATTGCCACATTTTTGCCTCAAAAATCTGCAAAAGAAGCTGAAATTTTGATCTTTTTCAACGCTTACCAGGGCTGTAAAGAGGCCTCCGGCGGCCCTATCGTATAGCACAAATGCGAAATGGCCTCTAAGATCCCTCACAACTTGATGGGCCGGAAATGGAGCTCGATCTCGCAGAGCTTTATAAGCTTCCATAACTACGGTAACCTCATTTGCAGCTTTGCACAGGCCATATTGCTGTCTTAATCCAGGCAAATTTTCGAGCATTCCCTCAAAGATGCAAAATATATTATCTACGGCCCCAAACATCCTGCAAGAAAATAAGGCTTTTGGTTATGGAGTTCAAGAAGGGGCAAAAAGAGGGCAAGAAAGCTTCCTACCTTGGCCGGAGAAAATCTTGGCGCTCATGCGAGTAAACGATGGAGCAAGAACTATCAAGCTGCACAGAAACGGACTGGGGATATGCATGGCAGAAAGTTTGCACAAGCTCTGAGCCAGTTTTTCTTTTCAATCCAGGGCTTTCTGGCACCGGAGGGCTAAGTTCCTCCGGAGCTTCGATCAGATCCCTGGTAAAGACGGCAAACATGTTGAAAGATTTCTAAAGCTAAAGAAATACCAGGGCAGAGCTCCGGCGATGAATCTGAGCTCAAAAATTATGAAAAAAAACAGCCGATCTAAGCCGATAGAAGCGAATCCACAAAGGATTAACACCGCCGGAACAAAATTGAAGAACAGGATCGACAAGAAAACGAATAGAACGAGCAGACAGCGGAGCTCTGGGGGTCTATATAGGCAAAAACAAGACACAGGATAGGTAACAGCATGGTTAACTGTGGTTAAGGTAAATTCGTTAATGTTAAAACTAAAAAAGGACTATTGTCAGGTAACAGGGAATGCGAAGCAGCCTACGAGGCTGTTAAGCTCCTAGGGATAAGGTTAAACCGGCGATCACCGGTCAAAATGGACAAATTTTAAAAGCACCGGCTATGGGCGGTTTAGGAGATCACGTGGGGGTAAGGATTCCTTCATAAGAGGAAGGAAATGGCGGCTATGACGTGTTGACACGTGGAGGGACGTGAATGGGTAATTTGTTTTGGATTATTTGCTTAGAAATATATTACGGTTTAACCTAAAATTGGGAAAAAATTTGGACGCAAATGTGTCACCCTACGGCAGCCGCAAGATCTGGCGGCGATGCCACTAACGTGCCATTTTAGAGCATTATTTTCGTCATCTTATTTTGTCATTTAATATACATTGCCTCTTTTTTTTTCCATTCCTTTGTCCCCTCTTGCTACTTGCCACCCGTAAATCGCTACTAGGCCCCCCACTCTGCACACTGGGGGATAGATACTAGGCCCCCCACTCTGCACACTGCACACTAGGGGATAGATTGGGAAATTTCCTCCCTACCTATCCCCTCCTCCACAAAGATTATGATACCAGAATGACCCGAACATTCACCACATATATTCTCATTTCCTTTTTATCTCCAGCTCAAACAGCTAGACATCTGTGTCGAATTCTCTTTTCACCTAAACACCAGAAAGAAAACCAGGAAGTTTCATCATCCTGATCTTCATGTTCACTTCCTTGTTCATACTCTTCTTTATCTAACATTATGAAGGCCTGCTTTTTCATGTTCAAGAAGCTAGAGACTCTCAATTTTAATCTCCAGCTCAAAAAGCTACACTTCTGCGTCAAATTCTGTGTTTTCATGGGGTTTCATGGAATCGGACCTAACCAAGTGGGACAACAGCCTCAAACCTTAACCAAGTGAGAGGGCCACCATCCCTCTCAAATTCTGTGTTTTCACCTAAACACCAGTCACCGAAAAACCAGGAAGTTTCATCATCCTGGTTTTTTTTCTTACGTTCACTTCCTTATCCACAGTTTGACATTCTAGACTCTTCTTTATGTGACATTATTATGAAGGCTTGCTTTCCATGATCATTACCTGATAAAGACATCCCAACTTTTTGTAAGGATTTGTCACCACTCATTATCCACTATTTAGCACAGGTCTTCTATGATCCACATACTTAGATTGTTCATGGTGACCACAAACCTAATTATTTCCAAATATCCGAGTAGTAGCCACACAAGAAGTGTTCCAGGTGTCTTGAAACATTGTCTTGGAGCACATCCATTTGATATCACTCTATGCTCGTCCCCATCGTGCACGCACACACTTCTCAATTACATCATTAGATTACACCTTAACTAGCACACTTAATTAACAGATAAGCTAACTACTACAATCACTTATAGTAAATTCAAACCAAGGAATGGGGCAAGATGATCAAGAAGGTGTCAAAATTTATCCCCTTTCATTAGGATACTTGTAGACGAAGGATGATTAAAATTTTCACGAGCTTCACGAGTTTTCTCATAAAGGGGCATTGGTTCCAGAAATACCGTGGTTCAATAGCATTGAAATTTAGCATGCTGGTATGGAATTACCAGAAAATTGTTTTTTAAATTGGGGCTTCTCTTCATAGTTCTTAAGAAGTATCTGGTTAGAATTCTAAATTAGGGTAAGTTCAAAACTTGTAGGAAATCTTCCTTCCCACTCCAAAAAGTTTACCAAGCCAGCATCTATGAAAATTACAAGATAACAGAATAATAGCATTATTTTTATGTTTGAGTCTATAGTTCATACATGCCATCAATGCTCCAACATGGCATGTAATGGAAGTTACGCTCGAAGTGAACTATTCAAATTATGTAATTGGAATGAAAGAAGGAGACGATAGACTTGGCTTTGACTTTGACATTTAATGTGCTGATCTCTTTATTTGATATTCCTATGTTTATACAAGGAATTTATCGCGGCGGCTTGTCCAACTTGTTGCAAAGAAAGTTTTATATTAAGTTGAAAGGATCTTAGTTTTGGGCCTGTGAAATTAAACTAAATGCATTTAACTTGGAGTACTTTAACCTCCATAAAATTCAAAAGCAATTTTTTGAGCCTACTTCGACCTATGCCAGATTAGTAGCTAAGTGGACAACAATCCAACTATCCCTTTAAAGACGTCTAAATTCTCGTGGAGAAAACCTGTAACTTTAAAGACATTTTGTATTAAATTTAGAACACTTATTAAATTGAGGAAGGAAGGAAGAAAGTATATTTTAACGTTCACGGAGGCCAAAGGCCTATGAGACAGTACATGCCTTTTACAGATCACACAGAAAACCCAAATCCAACAACAAAAAGCAGACAATGCAACTGTACAATGCACC
>JAANSK020271837.1:0-11588 GCA_011763485.2 Isoetes engelmannii
GCAGACCTTGGAGAAACCAAACAAGGATCTGGCTCTTAGTGGGATACTCCTTGAGCTTGCTCACTAAGATCAGCATAGGTCTGCAAAGTCCCGTGCTGTCTCAGGAGGTGTCTGATGAAGACTATTGAGCTCATTCAACAGTTGTTGTTCGTCAGCTAAATCAGAATAGTGGTCAATGAAAGCTTTCTTCATAATGTCCCAATCTTCTTTCCAGTGACTTTTATTGGCCAGAAGCCACTGATGAGGGGCACCTCGCCATGTAGTGGAGAAAATGTGAAACTTGACTTTGGGCGAATTGTGACCATTGAGAATAGCCAGTGCCTCAAATTCCTCCATATGTGCATCAGCACTAACATCCACTGGTTTTCCTTTGGCATTATCAAAGAGAGGATAGGTCAACCGCAAACCATGGCCGGAAGATCCTCCAGGTAAAGAGTATTGCTGGTTGAACGTGGGATGTGGCTGAGCCATACTAAATTGTGGTCCTTGAGTAGGTAACGGCTATGTGACAGACTGATACTGAGGGTTACCTCGAGAATAGGCAGCAAAAACCTGAGAGAAAGATGGCAAGGTGACAGGCGCAAAAGTAGAGCGAGTACCCAAGGAGATCGGTGGGGGCTGGACTACTTGAGGCTGGGTAACTGGTTTGCCATCTTCATCTACCAACTGATCCTCAACTCCCATAGTGTAAACGTTGAGAGGAGGGAAAATGTAGACTCCTGTGGAAAAGAAAAGGGAAATCCATGTTCAGCAAAAGAGAACGGAATCCTCGTTCGTGGGGAAGCAGGACGGGACGGGAGTGGGGACGGCGGCATAGGAACCGAAGCATTAGGGTTCTCAAACATAGGGGTCCGATATTGCTGACTCGGTGAAGGTGGATGAGAACAGCGACTACAAGGAGGTGAATTTGGGCGAGAACCACGAGGAGTGGGTGGTGCTGACGACCCTCGGGAACGATATCGAGCATCTTCCACATCATACTCATAATGAGGAGGATCCCTAGCCGCCTCCTGACGCTGGGCACGATCCAAGCGCGCAGCAGCTTGCTGCAACAGTTCATCCGCAGTAAATGGTCGAGCCGACATCTTGCAAAAGGAGAACTAGAAAAGGACCCGGCAATCGGGGACAGTGTTTGGGGTCTGGGTCCGGGAACTACTGAGAGGCAGAACTCTGTGAGGACTTATTGCGCCAAACAGCAGCTCCTGTAGAAGTGATTGTCACGCGGGATTTTGATACAAGCTAAGCTAACTAGAAAGCGTGGAGACAACACACTGAGAACAGAAATGAGTCAATCGACGATCCGCTTTATTGATATAAAGGGCACAAATGTGCTACAAACAGGCTCGCAACCAAGGCTGAGCGCTGGAACAAGAAGCAACCACAAAATTGGGCTAACTTGTCTAAACTACTAGCCCACAAAACCTAGTATATATAGTACAAATGGCCTCAGGCCCATAATGGCGCAGAGCTAACTGCTCCATGATCTGTGCTGACGGAATATGCTCCACGATCTGCGTCATAACTACAGGCCTGTGCCTGTGCCTCTTGGATGACGCCTGTGCCTCTTGGATGACTTGGACGGCTCCTTGGGCGTGTCCATAGTGTCCTTGCCGTGCCTATTGCCTCCCTTGCCAGTGGCATCGGGCGTGGCTGACGTGCCCGTGCCAGTGTCCTTGTCCTTGGACTCTTCCTTGTACAATAGGTAAAGGTCTGTGGTCTTGTCTACACAGTCAACCACATGGCCAACAATAAGAATATTCTGAAGGTAGCAACTGCCAACCTGTAGGGGGCAGCTCGTATCTGGTGGAAGGGATATACGAAGGCAAATAAGCTGAAGAGGAACAATTGTCTTAAGAAGTTCTCCAAGGCTTTTCAAAGGCACTATGTACCAAAATTCCACACGAGCTGACAAATAGAACAATTTTATCATATGGAGCAGGGAACCTTGTTAGTAGGGAAATGTACGGAAGAGTTCTTGAGACTACGACTGAATGCATCAGGATGGAAAGCCAAGCAGTGGATGGGTAGATTGAAGGACTTAACAGTAACATAAAGAGGTTCGTCCGAGTCGTTGACCCAAGAATTGTGGGTGAGGCAGAAGACAAGGCACTTATTCTAGAAGAGGCACCTGTCACCCCAGCACATAGGCAACCCTATTTCAGCAAAGGAAAGATCGTAGCGCAACAGAATCAGGGAACAACAAGTGCAATGCCAGTGGCAATCTAGAACTTCCAGAATAGGTCAGATAAGAAAGTTTCATTCAGGCAACCTTATTTAGGAGGAACTGGCACAGAAGCGGCTGTAAAAGGATTCTAAGATAGCATACCAAAAGAGATGCGGGAGGAGTGCATAAGAAAACAGCTATGTTTTCATTGCTTCTAGCTGGGATACATAACGCACACATGCCCCTTCATCATGCAATCTGCTCTGGCTGAGCTAGATAGATGGGAGTCCTCGACGGAGATCGAAGATGAGGAGGAACCCAGAGATTTTATTGAAGGTGAGTTCCATATTTGTGCAGCTATAGAATCAGATAGCGTAGTCGGTCAACCTACAGTAATTTCTGCTAAGGGCATCACTTGAAGATAATCCATACATTGTTTTGATAGATACTGGTAGTTCACATAATTTTATATCTTATAGATTGGCTGCTTTGCTAAAGAACAAGGTCCTAAGTCCAAACCCAGACCAATAGTTCTAGCAAGTGGAGCAATCCGCTATACTGATGGAGCAAGAGTTACCTTTGATGTTTCGTTAAGCGGAGCTAGAATTTCTCAAGCCAGCAAAGGCACTAATCGACTTCGACAACAACCAGGTCTCCATCATGGCTTCGAATGGAAAACAATTTATAGTTTTGCATCTTGTGCAAGAGTAATTTCACAATCGACGCCTCTATAGGACGGAAGGTCGCGGATCTCATCCAGAAAGAGGCCATATAACTCTTTAACGAGCTTGCGAAATGCTAAAGGCAATTTATCCATAGTAGTCTTTTGCTTCTTATCCTTACTTTCGGATTTCTTCTAACTTAAGGATGCAAGCTACATTGCCTTTCATGATGTACTTGCTAAGCTTCTTAGCTGAAATGCATTGCATTACTGAAAGAAACTAATTACATCCAGAGTTAGCGGAACTCAAGAAACCACAAAGAGTTGTTAGAACTTGGTACCGCCAGCTTAAAAAGCAAACGGTAAAGGATAAGTATGCTTTGGCTATATGATAGAACAAAGTGCCTTTGATCATTTTGAACCCTACCCATTGATCGTATGAAGTAGAAGAAATCACAGGCTTCTTAGCAGAATCATCATATTTCCTTCTCTAATCAACTGCAACGCAAACCAGAGGCCGATCCCCAAGTGAAAAATTCCAAGGAGCAAAAATTATGTGGTTCTGGGAGCACGACACATCATGAAGAATAGGGCCAAAGCAAGGACGGGAATAACAAAGGATGGAGCACAAAAGTACATTCTAGTCCGATCGTTAAGACTGAAGTAGAACCCTTGTTCTAGACTGAACAGAAGTATCAGTATCGTTTACATCCTCCAAAGGAACTTTGTACAATTTCTACATTCCAGGTTGCTAAATCTTGTGGCTGCAATCGAGTTTGGCAGAGAAAAATTGATTCCAGAGAGCCACCTTCTCTTTTACATCTGTTAACTCGAGTTTTCGCTCCAAATTTGCATTTGCACCTGTGTATTCTCCGCCAAGAGAAGTGCAACAAGAACTCTTTGCAACAAGAAAAAACTCAACTAAACTACGTGGCCACAAGAAAAAGCACAAACAGAGGCAAAAACTCGTCGGAACACTTGCAAGGCAACTCCAAATCCGACACAAATTATGTTAATAGGTGCAAGCACCACAACAAAGTCTCATAAAATCGAACTATAAATTTATGCCCACAATTGAGTGTGTTTGCAAAAGATTTAATGTTTCTATCATTGTTAACTTTCATAATATGTTTTTTTTTTTTTTTTTTTTTTTTGAAGGCAATGTTGGTGGGAATCGCACCCGTGTGTCTCCCAACCAATGGTAGCCAATGGGGTTTCAACCCTAGTGGGGGTCACCCCAATCCAAGACCTTATCACTAGGCCATCATCACGGTGGGCATAATATTTTTTTTTTGGAGGAAGAAGAATCAATTTTTACGTCATGCCACTTGGCAACATCTCTTAGGACATAATATGACATACACCTTTCAAGAATCAGAAACCGTATTATCTAGGCCTAAAATGGCAGAGCTTTGATTGATTCTTATTCTATTTTGATGCACAATCAATGCTATACAATTTTAACCAAACTAACCTTTGTAGCCAAGCAAGAAACGCTAAGATAGCTTGGGCTTTACAATTTGCTAGCTTATGTTTTCTCTAAGCTGGCTAGCTTATGTTCTCTTTACAAATGCACATTTCATTATATCTAATGCATGAGTATATGCTATGGCTCCTGAAATGGTTCAAAGATGTTGATCTAACATTTATTTTTATTACGTCAAATAACGAGATTCTTACAACAAGATAGATTATAACCTCTTACAGTAGTATACAAATAACAAAAAAAAAAGTGCAAGAGTAAGATTCTGTTGTGTAACTAATAAAAAAAACATGCTTGCATAAAACTGGCGTGACCAACAAACTCGGTACAAACAAACAATCGTTGTAATCTTTGTTGAAGAACAAACTCTGTACAAACAATCGTTGTTGTAAAAGTATAAAATAGCCTGACAAACCAACAAACACCACAAAATTATTATTAAGGGTTGGCACCGTAAATATAGTCCACGTTAGCCAGGTCACGTCGACAATCTGCCCCACACGTCAACTTGAGACCTTCCATGTCTTCAGCCTGCAAGCACATAGAAGCTCAGTATCAGAATAATCGAGCTGCTCTTCATTGCCGAAAAAAAGACCCAATACTTACCTGCGCTTTAGAGACCCCTTTAGGCATTGACTTGGGCACAGCAACAAGGCTCCTTTCTGTAAGTCCAACCGAAATAAGATTAGAACAATGCAGAGACAGAACAAAGCTTAATTTGTAAAACGAAGCAGCAGAATGTGCAAAAGCTATGCAGCAGGAACACGAGGGAAATTTAGGCTAAGAAACGAATTCCAGTTTCCGCAACCTGGAAGAAGTCTAGCCGAGTCGGTATTGCTGAGGAGAAGAGCCGAAACGAAGAGGAATAGCAACACGAAATTTCTGATCGTCATTTCTAAGAAGAGGATAGTTTTTCGTTCTTTGAAACCTGTTAATATAAAGCTCCAGCAGACGCGGAGTTTCTTCAGAGCCCATGTGGGCCGGCCACATGGCCCATTTTCGTATACAAACAAAATACCGACCACCATACTTTCGTAGCCTACCATTGTGTATTTTGCAGGATTTTTGTCAACTTTCATACCCCTTTCTACACATGTAGGCATATGAGTGGGAATGCTGCTTTTTTCGTGCATTGCAAAATGGGTATATATGATATGATTGCATCAACACCCACATTTTTTCGTGGCCTTGTGTGTTTTCCAATGCATCTCCATCTTCTTATCTTATCTTAATTTTGCCAAATCCATGGACGAGAACCCCAAGTGTTTCTCATTGCTGCACGTGGGATATTTCATAGGCCTCTGTGTCTTCAAGTTATGGTTTCTTTCTCTGACTTTATATCAAATTCAAGCCTACCAAGCCTACCCTGATTACGAAGTATGCGGCTTGTCTTTAATGGTTGCTTTTTGACTTATTTCATTTGATCTAGTGGTTGCCCATTAAATTTTTTTTAGTGGTTGTCTAAAGTGTATGACTTTTGTACTTTTACAGTGCTAGCTTGGGAGGTTGTTAGATTTTTTTCTTTCTACATGAGCAAATCCACCCCTCTCAAATATAACATCTAAACAGTGTGAAGAATATGCAAAAGCCGCAAAAGCTCATGAGTAAGTCGGAAGACAAACCAAAGACCACCTACAACTTCTTAAAGAGGTGATTAGGCGGCATTTGCTCTAATACTAAGACATTATACATGTGACATCTACATCAAAACCCTTCGGGGCTTGGTCCAGTGATAAGACCTTAAACCTGAGGTCATGGGTTTCAATATGACTAATATCAAATCTAATAGTGGGGACTTGAAATCGCCCTGAGGTCACATTTCGAACTTGGCCAACACTGTTTTTAATGTAGGGACATTAACCTCACATGTAATATATAATCACATGGGCATCAGTGGACTAGAGTCTTGATTTATCTAATGTACTAGAGATGACAAGAATATTGCAACCATTGCGACCCTCTTAATGTAGGCCTAATCTATAGATGGATTAACAACTAGTACACACAGTGATTTAATCATGAATACAAAAATAAAACACTCTACCATCCTAGCAATTTAACTTTATAGAACAGACAACTGTAAACAACAAAATATAGCTAGAAAAACAAGAGGGTATACGTATGAACATACTCTTAAGTTTTTTAAACTTACAACACTTTTATGTTGTTGGCCTTTGGTGCCTACTAGCCTAGATGGCTATGCACATAGTGGGAGCAATTTCTAGCAAGAAGTTGTGTCATTATCCCATGGATGTTCATGAAAATGTCAAATATCTGGCAGGAAAGGTAGCATTTCCTTTTTGTTTTATTTGTCTTTGGCAACTGTAATGTACTCTTTTTCCAAATCAAAACAAAAATGCAAGGAGGGTTGAAAAAAGGAATGGATTGTAGCAATATACAAGGCAAGTCAAAGTCAATAGCATTAACAAATAAGCAATCCAGTTGGCAAAATCAACGGCACGGATGAGGGGACATATTTTCAAGTCAAAGCGACACATGCAATGATGGCGTCGAACAAAGATTCCTGGCGGTGCGCCACTGCGCAACAAGCGCGCCTTTTTGGGCACAAAATAACGGTGAGTTTTTTATCGGGTTCTTCACAAAAAAAACAAGAAATTTTTGTTTGATGAGGCGTACATAGGAATCCATTATTTAATCTGGAGTCCCCAACATGCATTTTTATGTCCATCATCACACATCGTGCTCCCATTTCTATATATTATACTCTCAATCTCAAACATAATTGGCGCTTTGTGCCTCCTTTGTGTTGTCGTGTGAAAGCTACGAGCTTACACTTTTCGGCTAAGAAGGCTGAAATTTTGCCTACATTACATGAGGTGTATCCTAAATATTGTTTTATATTTGAAGCTTGAAAGCAATAGGGTCAGACAAAAGGTGAAATTTTGATCATGCGTGCCCACCACAAATCTTCATAATCATGTTGCCCAGCATAATGCACATTGCTCAAAGCTAAATGCCAGATTAAACACAAAAAGTATGGTTCAAATCAACCAGAAAGTTGGCCCCTACCTCCACTTGTTTTGCCATCACACAGTTTTGGAAGTTATGATTGATGTGTTGTTTCTCAGAATGAACACAAAAGTATTGCAACACGTGGTAATTTCATCTTATTTGTTTTCTTTTAATGCCCCTTACATGGATGCCACCACCTTGCTCCTCATCTTGTCAATCATGTGGTTCAAATTTGCCTTTCCCTCTTTTGTGCCCATCATTATGAGGTAAAAAAATTTCATCTTTTAGGCTTTTGACATCTTCCTAATTTATCTTGTCAATCATATGTTACAAAATCTGCTTTCTTTTTGAAGATTAACTTTCCATCTGTAATCCTTTGCTATAGAATGCTGTCATTATTATGTGCTAAACATTTCTACCACTACCATCTTTTCGTTTTCACACATGCCTTTCAAGTTGGCTCTTTATCTATCTTGTATTATGTAGTGATCCTAAAATGTTAGATACTTTGTCGGTGATATGTAGATAGATTTTCTTGTGGACATTTTTTATTTTTATATATTACATAATTTTGCGTGCACATGTTTTCCTATTAAGTTTCTTGTTCCATCACTCAGCATCACCTAACTCCCTCATATTTTGTACACAGATGATGGCTTGCATGTGCTTGCATGCGTAAATCACAGTGTACATTCTATTCGCAGATACATTATCAACTAATCTTTGTATATGGTAAACCCATGGGAGGCGATACACTCATGATTGGGATACCTTATAGGAGTACATCAAAGGATTATCAGTTTGATGCATATTGTCATGGGCACTCCATTTGAATGTTAAACAAATAAAACCTCGTAATAGAAATGCGTAATACTATGAACAGATAGAAATATCTTAGATTCCTGGTAAAGGACAATTATTGTTGCCTTGTACTTGACAAACATGAATATTTTATATTCAATGTATGTGATGTACTACAAGTAGCAAGGAAAAACAATACAAAAATCTATGATATGTTTGTACACACTCAATCACTAAGGACAATTCTTACGTTGCCCTCTTGTATTACTCTGGCTGTTTAAAGTAAAATCATATTCCAAATAATAGACAAAATAAGAAGAAATAATCAAAGAAAATAGAATTTAACCCCTTGAACCATCCCAAGTGAAGAATGAAAAGTAAAAGATAAGATAAGATAAAAAGAAAAGTAGATACATTATAAACTAATCTTTGTACATAGTATACCCATGGAGGCGATATACTCATGATTGGGATACCGTATAGCAGTACATCCAAGGATTATCAGTTTGCTGCATATTGTCGTGGGCATTCCATTTGAAAGTTAAACAAATAAGACCTCGTAATAGAAAAGCATAAAAAAAGGAACTACAAATTGGTAAAAATAACTATGAGTCCAGACCGATGTGGGGACGAAACAAGGCGGTGGGAAGGACCAGAACCATAGGGATGTCCATACTGATGTGAGGATGGAACAAGGCGGTGGGCAGGACCAGAATCGGCCGTCAATAGATCTTGGTTGTAGTCAGGAGGTTTCCGGTGGTGTTGCCATGGAGACGACGATGGGTCAGGGCAGGCAGCTGCTGGTGGATATGCGGGATCTGTTGGCAGAGCCTTCTCTTGAACGGTATGTACAGTCCTCTGATTCAAATTTGAGGGATTGTATGATGGCAACCCCGGCTTCGCCTGGGGCTTTTCCTGCAAGCATGCCTCCTCTGGAGACTGCTTCTGAGTTTAGAGAATCGGTTGGGAGGCCAGTTGTTGCCCCCCATGTGCCTGTTGAATTTCGTGATGGGTTGAATCGGCCTCTTGAGGGCCATGATGTTGCTCGGCCTGCTGCAGCAGTCGCAGGTGTTGTGATGGGAGGGCCTGTAAGCCCTAGGAGTCAAGCCCCGAGTGGGCCTGCTATGTCTTTGGAGCTGCGGGCTCCTGGTGTTAGGGGTGAAGAGCCACAGGCCACGGTGGCGATGGCGGGTCAGCTCCTTGTGGATGGGGGCGTAGGGCTGAAGGCCCCGATGCTGACCACGGGCCAGCCTGGAGTTGTTCCTGCTGGGGCCTCGGTACAGCGGGCTTCTTGTGAGGAAGGAGAAAGGGGAGTGGTGCATACTAGGGAGG
This sequence comes from Isoetes engelmannii, assembly GCA_011763485.2. Lineage (NCBI taxonomy): Eukaryota > Viridiplantae > Streptophyta > Lycopodiopsida > Isoetales > Isoetaceae > Isoetes > Isoetes engelmannii. The sequence goes on from JAANSK020271837.1 coordinate 9,415, forward strand.
TAACTGGTGTGGGAGCAAAGGGGCAGCCTGTGCAGGGGCGCCCTCTGGAAGGAGGTTCTCACCCCGAGCAGAGGCGGCCTGCGTGGAGGGGATACCGTAGCCCGCATTACGAGGCCAGGTTTCTCAGACTGGATTAAGGGGAAAGCCCCGGATCATCGGGGGGTCAGGGTTGACGAGGCCCTTGAATTTGTTGATGAGCATCATGCGGATGATCTGAAGGTGGTGCTTCCAGAAAATCCATGGATTGACATCAACCATGAGCGCCATGTTCAGAACATTGAAAAGCTGGTGTCATGTGCGGTCCTGGATTTTTTCACGGGGTATATTCTGGATACCCGACGATTTAGTGCTTGGTTGGCTGGTCATTTGAGGCAGCTTGGGCTGCCTAAGTTTCAGTCTTTAAAGTTTCTGCCCAACAACTTCTTTATTATCATGTTCGAAGCTGAGTCATCAGTCCGTCAATTGGTGAGCCGCGGGGTTGATGCTCTCGGAGATGCTTATGTCTTGTACCAGTATTACACCCCCGGGATGTCAACAAGCTCATTAACAGCTGTTAAGATTCCATGTTGGTTCCAGATCGAGGATCTTCCTCCTGATATGATGATTCCCGAGTTTCTAGTTGCTATGGCTAATGGTCTGGGGGTCCACTTGGCACACTCCATTGTGCAGATCCCCAAGATCTGTGTGGCTCTGCCTGCGGTACAGCCTCTGCCCACTTCTCTTCCTGTGCAAAGTGGTTCGTGGCATTTTCTCTTTCGGCTGAAGCTTTTGAATGGCGCTGAGATCCAACGTATGTTTCCTTCAGTCGAGGTGCCTCGGGAGCCTGAGGAGCCTGTAGGAGTGGCTGATCCCCATGGCATTCCGGGAGATGGGGACGTGCAGGAGGAGCCTTTGGACGGGGGTGCTAATACCAGGGATCGGGAGTCTTCTCCACCCCCTCCTTCGGGGCTGGCAGCACGGGGGGGTCTGAGCAGGGGCCGTGGTGCCCTCGCCAGGGGTCGCGGTGGTGGGGTTACGGGCCATGGGTATCTCTTTGGCGCTGCGCCAGATGCGCTCGGACATTGTTTGTTTACAGGAGCATAAGTGTCACCGGGGGGATATGTCCCGCTTGATGGATATGGTTGGTCGCCAATTTGCAGCAGTTGCCTCTTCCTCAGGGCGATCTAGTGGGGGTACTTTGACTGCTTGGAAGTTGGATGTACACGTCACGTATTCGGCAGCTGACAAGTTTGGATGTTGGACCATCATCAAATGGTTGAGGGTGGTCAGGAATGGGGGGTTGTTAATGTATATGCTCCGAATGAGCCGTCTCGGCGGGGTGCGTTGTGGGCCGCCATTAGGCATAAGCTGCGGAGTCTTGGGGGCCTGCAGGTCGCGTGGTTGCTCTTAGGAGATTTCAATATGGTGGAGCATGTGACAGATTGCACTGGCCCTGGCACGCAGATAGTACAGGGTCTTGAGAAGGTTCAGTGGTTGCAGCTCCTGCAGGATGTGGCTTTGGTGGAGGTGCCTGGTGACTCCTCCTTTACTTTTTGCAATCGGCAGACTGGGGCTAGCCGTGCGTATGCGAGGCATGATCGGTGCTATGCTTCGCCTCTTGCTATAGATGGCGTGCCTTCTTTGTGTCGGCGGAATATCTTAGCCCCCTCGGTCTCTGAACATTACCCTCAGCTAGTCGCGGCGCAGGGTAGTGTTACCCCGCGGCCCTCTAGGATGGTGTTCCGGTTGAATACCCGTCTCTTGAAGGATCCAGAGTTCTCTGCGCAGTGCCAGGAGTTGTGGCGGGATGCTTTTGCTTCTCAGGGAGGAATGGCTGGTATGGTGTCAGCTCTGGCCAGGGCAAAACGTTTTGCCAAGGACTTTGGGAGGCGTAGAGTGCAGATGGAGCAGGAGTTGCATGCCCTTTATCAGGAGCTGGAAGGGCTTCGCCTGCGTCCGTCAGACGGGGTTAGAGAGAATGCAGTGCTGCAGCACATTAGTGCTTTGGAGCTTGTTAAGGTCTGGGAGGCACGTGTAAAAGCGGGTCTCACCTGGTTGAGGGAGGGTGATACGAGCTCCTCAGTGTTTTTTCGAGCGGCAAGGCAGAGGCGGTATACGGCCTCCATGGTATCTCTTGTTTTGTCGGACGGGCGGAAGATGGAGGATCCTGCTGAGTTGCGCCAGTATGTGCATGC
>JAANSK020271848.1:0-11587 GCA_011763485.2 Isoetes engelmannii
TGTCTTCTTAACATTTTGTATTCCGCCCCTTAGTTGATGTCCATGGTAAAGGCATTTTGTGACACTACAACCGAAGGAGAGTTTATCAATATGATAGATCCACGTTGGGACATTCCTACATGGCTGTGTATGAATGCCCCTCTTTTAATATCATGTCCAACTTTCAAAGCCAAAACGTGCCAACACAAAACAATGAGACTACCCAAAATTAATCTCATTTCTAAGGCTAGACCGGATCATTTATTAACCACCCTTATCATAACTCAAAGTCAAGATCATCGCACACCGGACACCTAGAAAAAATAACTAATTATCCAAATCCAACAGGAAGCAACAACATCTACAAATGCAAGGGATTAAGTTCAATTCCTATATAGAATTGTGTTTATGCCCGGGAACGTCGGGCACCCGTTACTAGTTTTCTTAAAAGTGACTTCTCTACCTATTCACTTTTATTGGACCAAAGTGTCTTCTACTTAAATACTTTCATAAACTTGGGTTTGGGCTAAGTGCTAACAATACACAACACACACACACACACACCCACCCACCCACACTTAGGCATTATAACATTTCGCGAGAAAGCTTTTGCCTTTGATCCTATATTATAATATTATACCGTATGTATGTATGTATGTATGTATGTATGTATGTATGTATGTATGTATGTATGTATGTATGTATGTATGTATGTATGTCTGTGGGTCAAACCCTAGATCCGACGGCCGACATTGAATCTTATAATTGACGGCTACGATCAGTTCAAAAAAAGGAAAAAAAAGGATCAGTTGTCCCGCTAATCCGTTAAGATCCCTTAAAGGAAAAAAGGTCTTAGCCTATACGAATCCGCTATTGAGCTCTGGCAATCCTTAATATCAGCTATGCAAACCAGGGAAGGATCCGTTTACATGGCCAAGCTTGCCAAGCAGGTCGAACACTACGATACGAAGAAATGATTGAACCCATGGAAAGGTTGCAAAACCATAGATGTCGAAGAGCTTACCATTGAAGAGCGAAACCTCGAGCATGAAGGTTCTGAGGTAGAGGTTAGATGATTCTGTTTCCAAATTTTGAAAAAATGGTTGTCGTTTTAAGCCATGCATTAACTCTAATCCGTTTATTGTAGTTAGCACAGATATGGCTTGGAAAAGCGATTAGGCAGCGGCAGCCACAGAGAAACAGATCCATACAAATTTATTGTATCTTGGATTCAAAGCAATGCAGAAAGTGTTTCATCATCTTGGCTGCACATCTTCATACATTTCTTGGAATAGCTGATATATATTTGCGCATAGTATAAACTCTATCACGTGTATTTTTTTTGTTTCCAAGCATACATTTATTGGTCTAAATGAGATCGTCAATCCAGATAAAGCATAGAAGAAAATGGATTCAGACAGAGCTACAGACAACAAAGGTACATCATGTTTTGTATTAAAGTTTTGCTTTTAATTTGATATATTTAGACATGCAGCAAGTATTGTTACAACATCATTCTCCCGCAGAGAGCAAAGAAGGATGCAAATTCAGATTTTTACAGATCTAAGAAACTCAGTTGCGACCCTGTATAGAGCAAAGAAGGATGCAAATTTAGACTTTCTCAGATCTAAGAAACCCAGTTGCGGTGTCTAAAGATTTGCTCCATTGACGTAGCGAATTTGCAGGAGGGCATTGAAACTGTATTTGTAGCTTTATTAAAAAAGAAGTGTGATGTTATTGATAAAGTTGTCGTGCTTGCATCTGTAGCCTATATTGATCATACAACTCTTTTTCCAAAAGCTCCCTTGATCAGGTTCGTATTGCTGGATTTTGAATTTATATTTTGGAATTGCTATCTCAACTGCTGGTTTATGACATTTGCAGCTATATTATGCTCTTTAAATGTATGAGTTCAATGTCACATAAGCATTGTCAAGATCTTGTAAAGTGGTAAAGGATGCTTATGTGACATTGCTAAAGTGGTACCACAACAATAGCAGCACTGCATGCTTTTCTCATTGCTTTCAAAATATTTATAGGCTCCAAACATATGCCCAGCAATGCTGGGCACCGTTACTAGTATTAGTATAGAACTAAATGCTAAGTCAAGATCATACAGACATATTTTAGGAAAATCTAAACATTCAATGGCTTAGAAATTTATTATTGACATTATCTTCATGAATCAATATAACACAGCTAAAGTAGCTCTACTACAAGAAAGAGGCATATCATTTATTTAATGGGATGCAATGCACGAAAAAACCCTGACCAACTTTCTAACATGTGAAACAACCTTGAATTAGCTACTTATTTAGATATTTCATAACTACAAAGTGATTGCATGTTTTAGAAAGAGCAATTGCACCACCAGGGCCATACGCAGCGTTGCCCTTGGCAATGTATTTCTTGCCTCAAATAACATGTCCAATCTAACATACACCACTAGTACTAAAAGTTACAGGAAGTATGTAAATACAAACTAACTGGGATTCCTATTGCAGCAATAATTGCATTAACCAAGGGTCATATGAACTCACCAAGGGTCATATTGCACTGGTAAACAACAGTTAGGCATCACATGCCATTTTCTGCCACACTTTTTTTTTTCCAATAAATGCATTTCGGATTTTTAAGTGACCTTTTTTGCCTGGCCATCCGATTTAGATTCTAGAATAGAAACCATCCCATTTTCACGTTTCCTTTACACTAGGTTTAGTAATAATAGGAAATCTACCACACTCCTATTTTCAATACTAACATTTATTTATTAAATCGAATATGTAAGAGTTATCTTTGTAATCTTGCACCTACATATTGAGTTATCTTTGCAACCACACAATGTTGCAAAACAACTTCAAATTGGCATACTTATTATGAATACAAGTTGTCACTTGGCACATAAAGGTTGAATATATTTCTTCCTATTTCTTTAGAAGCGACCCTTCTGCCTATTCACTTTTATTGGACCAAACTGTCTTCGACTTAATTCTTTTCATAAAGTTGGGTTTGGGGTGTCTGCTAACAACACCCAACACATCCACCCACCCATTTCCCACCCACCCAACCTTAATTAGGCATTATAACATTTCGCCATAGTGGGTGAGTCTTAGCTCTCATCTTATATTGTGTATTCTTTAGAATGTATCGTCATATGTCCTAGAAAGGATGATGCCAATGGGGTATGATGTTAAAGTTTGCTAACTAAATATGATCAACAGAATATAGAAAAATGTGGTGTTCAGGTCAAAAGATGTAGCATGCATTTAAAACCACCACATGTAGCTTTTGCCTTTATGAAATATCTAAATAGGCAAATAATTCAAAAGTTTTTCCACGTGTTAGAATGTTGGTTATGGTCTTTTCGTGCATTGCATCCCAGGAACCTGCGAAATTGAGTTTGGTATTTGGAGAAGCCGTCAGGGGTATGGTTCAGACTAAGGTTTCTGGATTGTATAGTATTTGAATTCGTATATTTTCATGCTTTAGAGCAGCTTAACGGCAAATTTAGGTCTGCGCCTCGATTGTGATTGGCAGGGAAGAAAGTGCCAACCAGAAGATGGCTTGGCAGACAGATTTCCAGTACATGCCGGCTCTGTCGGCAGAGAATAACGCAGGAGGAGAACAGCGGGTGTCGGAATGGAGGTCGTTGGAAATGTGAAGCCCAATGGCTTCGTGAAGCCTCGGGCCTTGCTGGCTGGAGCTTGTTGCTAGAAAGGCGCATGATTTGTTCTCTTTTAATACTTGTTTTTCCTGGAGTTAGAAATCTTCATTTTTTTTTTATCCAGCAGCTGAGGTTCTTGAGGGCTCCATTCTTAGTTTCAGGTTTTGCAACCGGTTTTCTAATGGACTCACTACGTTTTTCATACTCCACTCAGCGTGGGGGCTCTGGTGAGGCTACTGGCCTGGAGGTTTGAATCCTTCAGCCCTTTGGCTTCTTGGGTGTAGCAGGACAAGAATCTGATGTGCCTTCAAGCAGGCTGGTTCGACAGAGGTTGTGGGTGACCAGATGAGGGCAGAGAGATTTGGAAAGAGAGATATTATGCGTGTAATTGTTGCGGGGTTGTTTCGAAGTGTTTATGCTTTCAATTGGTACCTTAGGAAGTGGCGAATTCTGTTATCTGCAAAAAAAGGGAGGGCCATCGATTTGGTATCAAATGATGGATACCCTGTGGATCGATGGCTGGAATAAACGTAGGCAAACAAGCGCCATAGACATATGAAATAGAATATAGAACATTCTGCGCCCATTGCATCCAATTAAATAAATGATATGTCTCTTTTCTTGCCTCAAATAACATGTCCAAGCTAACATACACCACTATACTAACATTCGGATTTTTAAGCGACCTTTTTTGCCTGGACCGTCCGATTTATATTCTAGAATGGAAACCATCCCATTTTCACGTTTCTTTTACATTAGGTTTAGTAACAACAGGGAATCTACCACACTCCTATTTTCAATTTAGCTAGACATTTATCAATTATATCGAATGTGTAAGAGTTATCTTTGTAATCTTGCACGTACATATTGAGTTATCTTTGCAACCACACAATGTTGCAAAGCAACTTCAAATTGGCATATTTATTATGAATACAAGTTGTCACTTGGCACATAAAGGTTGAATATATTTCTTCCTATTTCGTTAGAAGCGACCTTTCTGCCTATTCACTTTTATTGGACCAACTGTCTTCTACTTAAATACTTTCATAAAGTTGGGTTTGGGTTGTCTGCTAACAACACAGAACACACCCACCCACCCATCTTTTGGCATTATAGCATTTCGCCATAAAGGTTTTGCCTTTGATATTAGTATCAAATAAATGCTCTAATCAATATAACACAGTTATATTAATGAGCTGGGGTGGCTCTACTATAAGAAAGAGACAAGGCATTTATTTAATGGGATGCAATGCACGAAAAGACCATGACCAACTTTCTAACATGTGGAAAAACTTTGAATTATCTGTCTATTTAGATATTTCATAACTACAAAGTGATTGCATGTGTTAACAAAAGCCATTGCGCCACCGGTGCCATAAGCAACATTGCTCTCAACAATGTATGTGCCTCATTGGTTGCAAACAAAATGCCACATATGCCAATGGAAATAGTATGTCTGCCCTACCTCAATGATTTTTGCCAATGCAAATAGTCTGTATGTGGCCTACCTCAATGGCTTATACCAGTGTGAATAGTATGTGTCTAGGCTACCTCTGGTTGCATCTAAATCTATTTTATGCATAACCTATTTCGTGATAATTTATTCCAAGTTTGGTCTTGCAATTTTCATCTATTGCTCCTGCTTAAATTTCAAGTTTGTCCAAATTTTCTACCATTTTCCCACACAATTGAGAGCAATTGGGATGCTCATTGGCACATATGATTGTACAATTGCCTCTTTGTTGTCTAAGAGCAAACCTTCATTACACCAAACCTATAGCAAGATTTTACTGCACGAAATTTCAATGGTTAGATAAGATCTGTTTGATGGTTGTGGACCGCTGCTTGCACGTCCATTCTAAATTTTGAGGTGAGTTAGGCGAGAAGGATGGATTGATGTTTCAAACATCCTCTTAAAATCACTTCTAGGTAAAGAGTCATTAGACATAGAGGCGAACCATTCTGCCACACAAGAAGCATTTTGATATTAGTCACCAAATGAGTGCCATCTCTTGATGATATTTTTGCGTTCCTTTTATGCTTTGTGTTTTTAATAGAGGGCATATTTGTAAGTACATGTCTTTTGCAACGATAAGTTGTGTGCTACACAATATAAACATAGTGTAGAGGACGCTCTCCTCCTGTCCAAAGCTTTGAACATGTTTCCGCATAACGATATAGCAGTTAGAAACTAGTATAATCCATCAACTGGAGATGCTTATGGCAAGCCAATTTGATCAATTGTTTTTTTTTTTTTTGAAGGACTAAGTCACCAATATATTAAAGAATGATAATGATACAAACTGAGTGAGGAAGGAAAGGGACTGCTCCGAAGAAGCAGAGATACCTCAACACTCCACAAAAAATATCTCCACACAAAAACCAAACCACTAGCACCACTAAATGTACAGGAACTCCCCATTCTCGTCCACAATCCTCAGAAGATCCCGCCAAATGATTAACTTACTCTCTGCTGAACCAGAGAACACAAGGAAACTCTCTGCTGCCAATTTGATCAATTGCTGTCATAACATTGTTTCTAATTATCGATCGTATTTATGGTAGGAAACCACTAAGAGGATCTTGTGTATGAAATCTCAAAGCAAATTCTTAAGTTTTGTGTACCAGATTCATTTCGTATAGCACATGCACCATATTTGAAATTGAAGAAAATGGTTGTCATGTCTACAATAGTACTTGATTAAAAAATCTTATGGTTTTGCATAATATTGTTGGAGATGTCTCCTCGACATTCCCAATGTTGTCCTGTGGAACTGTCACCTTTAACACGTATATGGGTTGGGATCTAGAGCTAGATTTGGAGCATTTTCTATGGCACACAATTCCTCTTCGTACCGAAGCATCTGAATGGTTCCAGAAACTATCTTAATGGGACACAAGCATTTTCCCTTTGTTTAGCTTTGGCATTGATCACCGACAACTGAGAAAACTATTGGTCACTGGTGCAGATACATGGGTCTATGGAGCACTTGCTACGCAATGTCAGTACTTGCTACCCAATGTCAGCAAACTAAATTCTAACCTACATTCAATTACACGACAGACAATATACTTTACACGCAAAAGAATACGCATTTTTGGAGCAAATGATGGTGTCATGCTTGCTAGACCACATGCTCCAATATATGAACATAAAAGCAATATTCATGGTATCGTATCCCATATAAAGGTTTGCAAATGGACATTTTATACGCTCTGTCGTCTATATTTTAAAATATTCATTGCAATGTCTAATAATGACCCCTTAGGTTAGTTAGATTACTCCACCATTTGAAGAAAATAGTGCCGATTGATCTAAGGTATACATTTTTATCTTGAGTTATTTATTTTTTAGATCTGCAAAAACAGATGTTATATGTCTATGTGCAGAACCAAAGATAAAAACTTCAATGTATAGATGAACGGGCAGGCTTATATGCAGAAGCTTGCAAAGATGTAGGTGGAGTGGTCAATTTTCCATCAAATTTCAAACTTGAAAGAGCTGATGTGGTATGAAAATACATTGTCTAGCACTAAGTTAGCCTTGCTCTATTGTTATGATCCGAGGAACCATTCGTTGTGGTGCAGATAAATACAGAGGATGCTTTTTACATATGTGGGCGTGGAAAGACACATGCAAATGAAGTAGGCACCAAAACAACATACAAAAGATCTCAGTGTTAGAGATTATCAATCGAATAGAAGGCTTTTATTTTTTTTATTGACTTTGAGCCTAAAGTGAGAATGAAGATTTGATGAGCTTTATCCTACATTCCTAGATTCCAATGGACAATTAGGGCTTTGATATCGGCCCCTGTTGGGGAGCGAGGGGACTGCCCGACCGCCGTTAAAGAAGAGCTTCCGCGCAAAGAGACAATCTATTGTAGCTATTATGTTGGTTTTTGGAGATAAGGATAAAAGCACTTATGCCTATAGGTACCCCTCTCTATGTATGAATAGGCTTACCGCAACTACGCTGCTCAAATTTTTACCCAGATTAATTTATCCATTCATACGCGAGCAACCCTTTGTGCGACAACACCTTGTTTCTAATGGAACATGGAACAAACCTATTCTATTTCATTGTCTGATATGGGAAACGAAATTAATGTTTATGCAAAATGCAGGTTATTATCGATTGCAAAGAGTAGATAAATTCACATTAAACCAAATTTCATGCCATTTCAGCGAACATTTCATTAATATGCTGCCAAGAATGCGCAATGTTTCTAAGCGACACAAGGCGCTCATTATTTGTTTTTTTGAAGAACTGGTGCCATTATATTAAAAGAATATCAATGATACAAAGTGAGTGAGGAGAAAAAGCAGCTGCCCTGAAGAGGCAACGATACCCCGCCACTCCACTATAACTGAACAAAACGTCCATCATCATCCACTATCCCCGAGAAACTATCCCCCGAGAAAGTTGCAAGGCGCTAATTATTAACACCCACTCTTTATTCTGCTTACAAAATACCCTAAAATCACTTCCTAATTATCTAGGGACATACATGGATTCAATTCCGGAGATCTTTAAGTAGCTACCTGTGAACAGATCCGTGCTTACAGAGCTATTTGTAGCTAGATCCGAGCTGGATTGGATCCAAGAAATCGCATTTCCAGCTGAATCCATGTTCGATTTGGACTCTGTAAACGTGGGCTCGGGAACTTCCATCTTTTCCTGTAACATCTGTATGATCTGTGGCATTGTGGGTCTTTTATCTGCGTCTTTATGAATGCAGCAAAATGCCAATCTGATGACCTGCTCTGCTTTTCCAGGCTCAAAGTTTCCATTCAGTTTGGGATCTACAGCCTCCATAATGTTGCCAGATCTTATTTTTTCAAAAACCCAATTAGGAATATATACAGGATCCCGGGAACGGATCACTCTCTCTCCAGTGATTATTTCAAGAAGAACAATACCAAAGCTATAGATGTCACATTTTTTGGTAGCTATAGATTCAGCAATAAATTCTGGAGCAAGGTAACCAGGAGTTCCCCTTATCTGAGTGGTGGAAACTGTGAAATCTTGTTTGATAAGTGTAGTGGAAACCATAGGGCGAGCAATGAGCATGTCTTGGTTGATCAGCTTGGCCATGCCTAGATCTGAAAGCTTAGCATGGAAATTTTGACCTAGAAGGATGTTCTGGGGTTTGATATCTAGATGAAGAACAGGATGAGAGCATCCTTCATGTAAGTATGTCAGACCTTGAGCAGTGTCCAGAGCTATGGACATTCTGGTGTCCCAAGGCAATACCTTATCTGGGTCTTGTGCAAAGAGCCATTTATCCAGGGACCCATTTGGCATCCATTCATAAACCAAAAGACGGTTTAATCCTTCCAAACAGAACCCATACAGTCTGACCAGATTTATGTGATCTATTCCTCCAAGAGTCCTCACTTCAGACTCAAATTCTTTCTGCCCTTGTCTGGCTCCTTGAAGCCTCTTTACTGCCACAGTTCTTCCATCTTTTAATTTTCCTCCAAAAACAGGGCCAAATCCACCTTCTCCTAATTTGGTTTGGAAACCACCAGTAGCATCTTCAAGGTGTTTGAGGGAGAATTTAAGGGGCACCCCTGGCACAGTTGTTAGAAAATCATCTTCTACCTTTGCAGACTTAAACCATATGATTAATCCAGCAATAGCAGCAATTAAGCAACCTGTTACAACAGATACTGAAATTATGATGATCTTTGTAGAGGAAGATGAACTTCCTTTGTTATTTGTGGTGGAGAGCTGCACTTTGAGAAAAGCCAAGTAAGTCTTTTGAGAAGATGTGTAGACTTTTCGAAGGCTGGATACATGGTTGAAGATATGAAAGCAGGCCCGCGCCGACACATTTGCAGATTCTTCATAAAATGCAGCCAAACATGAACAATTTGAAAGACAGGAAGATACACAGTCTTCCTTTAGTGTCCAATTGAGAGGTGCAACATAAGAGTTGGAGAAATATGTAACATCTGAAACATTGTAGAATACCTGATTTTTTTTGCTAGTAGAATCACAAGTCAATGCTGTAGTAGGCTTGCATCCAGTTTTTGGATTTGAAACATTAAATACTCCTGCAAGAGAAGAAGAGGAATTTTGTGATGGACAACTGCATTGGCCACCAGTAGAGCAGATTCCATATGATCCACAAATATCAGGCTTTAAGCAGGCACTGCTCTGCCCAATCATCTCCCCATTTATCATCAAGGCACCATCCTTCCAAAGATAGTGTCTAAAATCACCATCATATTCAAGCCTGAAGAATCTGAACTTGGCATTGTATGCTACAGGGACCTGGAAAGAGGTATTTTGGTTGCATTGAGAGCCATTATAGAAAATCTTATCACTTGTGCCTGAGGAAGTGTATGTTATGACAATTCCAGTGTCTCCACATGGTTCCAATGCTGTGCTATAATCCAAGGACCCCTTTTTGTTGGTAACATAATATGGGAGGTATGGATCAGTATCTGTTGAATAGTAAACTGCTCCTGAAGGCTCAACAATTGCAGAGTAATTACCTGAAGAGCTTGAATTAGTTGCTGTGAGCTGCATGCCTTTAGTGAGGATCTGGCTAGGCAAAAAAGTATCAGCTGGGTGGTCGAAACTCTGCCAAGTTATAGTTTGGCTAGAATTATAGACTATAAGATTGCCTGATTCTGTGAGTTCAAGAGCTGAAACGCTGTTTCCAACAGACCATACAACATTACCATCTGGATCAATAAGCTGGAGCTGAGATTTGTCTTGAGGAATTATTAACACAGGGGTGTCAAAGTTATGGCGGATTTTGACTCCGACATGCCAGACATCGATGGCATGGCTGGAGTTGAAGGGAAGGAGGCAGACGATCATTTGGGTAGTTGTGGAGAAATCAGAGGAAAACAGACCCAGTACAAAGCTGGAATTTGAAGAAGAGATGACTGTGTTGTTTGAGGCCAGAGAATAGAAGTAACCATTCGAGAAACGAGATATGTTGTCTACTCTAGCCTCCCAACCTGGTGTGAGGGAAATGCGTTTTGCCTGTGTTCCAACATATGAGCAGAAGCAGATTATCAAAACCAACACCCCAGTCCAAGCCATAGCTTCTTGCTTTTGGTCAGATATGAACCCAAATCATACTAGCCTTCTTGAGCAGAGGTTCATATATATTGACTCTAAACTTATAAGTTCTTACAAGAAATTTATCGCGATGGCTTGGCGGCAGCGAACATTTCTTTGGTTCCAAACTTGTTAGGTTGGACCCCCTATTAACGTCCAAACTATTAATGCAATGCCTGCTTAGTATTAGATTCATATCTGTTTGCAACGGTGTGAGACACATTTGGGGTTAAAGATAACCCTTCATCTCTCCTGAAAGTGGACTATATACAATATTGCATGTGACCTTAACATAATCCAAAGTATCAGTTAATTTGAACAATTATGACCAATTCTCGCCGCCTTTGTTTGTTGTATATTGCTAGGATAATCGAGGCCTCAAATGAGAGTCGAACAGAGCATCCACCTACTTCTTCAAAGAATTTATTTGTATGGCATTTTGACAACTGTAATTTCTTCCTATGTTTGGAGAAAGATATTCGAGTGTTATTTTCTAAGAAATTCTTCCCTGCATTAATTTTCTTACAACACCAACCATGTCAGAAATCCTTCTCTACGTTAATTTTTTTTACAATACCAACTATTGTTTTGTAGTCATTGTCCAAATTGGTTGGCTTATTTAAATTCTTTTTGTCTTAAATGCCTGCGTGGTAGCAATTGTTCATTGAATCCAAAGGTTTTTTTGCCTAAACTTTGTGAATTTTATGTTTCCTCTGATCAAGTATGAACATGTATATATTCATGTGTTGTCTGTTTTCTTATATTGAATTTGAGGTGGTGGGAGTGTTGAGGGTATTCCTGGTAATCCCTCAACTGAGATGGTGCAGGACCTCCAGGTTGCTTCAGGCAACTAATCTACA
>JAANSK020271859.1:0-11587 GCA_011763485.2 Isoetes engelmannii
CTATCACTTGGGCATGTACCGTCTCATAGGCCTTTGGCCTCCGTGGACGTTAAAATATACTTCCTTCCTTCCTTCCTAATATTATTTGAGATACTCAGAATTGTACTCAACGGGAATAACTTGCCTAATGTTATTATGCAATCCTTTTTCTTTATTATGCTAGATATTCATGATTTTGATGTCCTATTATATGTTGCATGAGTTATTTTGCAATGTCTTTTTTAAGGCCCCGAAGGGGCCAATTTTTTTTTCTTCAATTAACACAAACTATTACATCCAACATTTTAATATCAAATTCCCCCTAAAACCCTCTTTGGTTTGGGATATATGTATAAAATCAAACACCATTTAGTATATTACCTCAAACCTTATAGTATTTTGCAAGTTTTGTTATACAGTATTAAAAAACTTGTACAAGCATACCCACAAACGAGGATCGCTATCTACGGTCCAAATCAAGGCATAACTCGTGAATATACCCATCCAACGGCTCTCGTTGCCAGGACTCTTTTGACCAAAGCAGTAGTGAGTTAAATTAAAGTCATTTGGCGACTAAAATCGGCACCTCTGTATCTGCGTCTACAAACCACAGTAGTCGGCCAAACCTAACAAGGCATTTTCTCCTAAAATAAACCTCCATAAATATATGTTGCATTTGAATCATTTAGGCAAACTGGAGAAAATTGCAAAAAAAAAAAAAAAGCAAACCCAAAGCACAGAGCCTGGAGTAACTATATCCGACGCATTTTGTGCAAGTTGCGCCATAGCTAGAAGGCACCGGCACTTTTCAAGCGATCCAATTGAATCTATACAAACGGCCACACAGTCGGAGTTCGAAAACACCGCCCTCCAAATGTCAACATCGCCCGATATTTTTGGCGAGATCGCCGACCTTGCCGACAGCCTGGATCAAACCTAGCCGAAGCTGGATCAAGATCAAGCCTGGCAGAAGAAAAAAACCGAACCATTAAAATGAAGATGATCAACGGCTGGTATTGGTGCCCTGAAACACGAATATTCCAGGGCATTATTCCTAAAAGAATTATATAGGAGAAGATATATTATTAATTAGTGATAAATATATTGAACCCCATATACATCAATAAATACATTACAACTTTGTTGTGCCCTGAACTGCCTGAACTTTGTTGTGGCAGATGCTGGCTTGTATATGTTTTTTTGTTCTATGGAATGCTTATCCTCCTTTGCAAGGAGAGTCGACTTACTGAAGAATTGACAAAGGAGAAAGGAGAAAAGAAAGAAAAATAAAGCATGAAATTGAGGAGATATATGGAGCAATATGTGCAAGCCTTGCCATAATCGAGCTATGCTCCATGTAATTTTTAATTTTTAAGGCAAGATCGAAACTTAGTGGATCCCATAGTCAATAAGGACACGTTAAAAATATCTGATGTGGTGTGCAGTATAGGCTAGAGAATTGCAGGAATTGTTGTAGGGGATTAAGCAAGGTTGCTAAAAAAAATTTAAAGAAAAAAATATTCAAGCATAAAAAAATTTCAACAATTGTACTGAATTAACCTTAGAGCCCATCGTGCCCTCGGAGAAACTTTTACTTGAAGAAGCATAACTTCAAACAAAAAAGAAAAGTCTTATCCGTGGGGAAGACTTTTATTTATACTTGAATAAGCATGATTTCAACAAAAACAAAAGGAAAGTCTAATCTACGTTTAAAAGTGTGTGTTACGAACGGGCAAAACACTCCAGTTATGTGTGCCAGCCTTGTGGAGGGGCAGGAGGGCTCGAATTTAGTGGCCCACTGAACTGGAAAAAAAAATGCCGCCTGCAACTTAAATTATCGATTTTTGGATTTTTTGAAGCCTATTTTTCAGATTTCTTAGGATTTTTTGCAAAAATAGCCAAAAAGTCACCAAAATTTATTTTATCTAATCGGATTTTTCGGGGCCAGACCCTCCTATTTTCGAACCATGACTAATCTTCTTTGTGGAGGGCCCAATTAATTCAATCTAATTAAATTCAATACGCTACCAACTTTGTAGACGTACGGGAGGAGAAATGTAAAAAAAGATTCCTTTTTAAATATGTTTTAAGACCATTGGATATTTTAAGCAGCAGCAAGGCAGCTTCACGGGAGGACTGAATCAAAGGAGGCCGTGGCCTTATAAAACCTTTGCATTCTCACACAAAAAACACTTCAGCTGCTATGGCAAAACGATCTCTGTATCTGTTCCTTACACTCCTAGTTTCTGCAATTACAACACAGGCAGCAGATGAAGATCCATTACAAGACCTCTGCGTTGCAGATCTAACCTCCAAACCATCTGGAAACGGATTTCCATGCAAAACTGAACCAAAAGCAGAGGATTTCGCATTCACAGGCCTCAGAACAGCTGCAGTGTTGAATGCAGCAGGTTTCAACGCCAGCGCAGTTTCTGTGTCACAATTTCCAGGTCTCAACACAAATGGAATATCTGCTAACAGAGTTACTCTTGCTCCTGGAGGTATAAACTCCCCCCATATCCATCCCCGTGCCACAGAGCTCATCCTCATTCTCAAGGGAACTGTTGAGGCTGGATTTGTGACTACTGGAAACAAGCTGTTCTCTCAGACTCTCTCTGCTGGTGATATTTTTGTGTTTCCCAGAGCGCTCTTGCATTACCAGTCTAATGTGGGCAAATCTAACGCTGTGATTTATGCCACTTTTAATTCCCAGAACCCTGGTACCCAGAGATTTCCTGCTGCCCTTTTTGGATCTGGACTGGGTACTGAGCTTTTGCAGAAAACGTTTGGGCTTGATGCTCAGGTCATTGAGGAGCTCAAGAAAAAATTTACCCCCTAGAATTTTTCACTTGTGCTGTAAATAAGGATCAAAAGCTGAAGCTCTTGGCTTCTTGTTCATATTCATGTACTCTACACAACCATCAGATTGTGCATTCAACATGAAATTAAATTCGTCCCATACTCGTGTTTAATTGAGTATTCAACATGAAATTCGTCCCATACTCTTGTATAATTGATTATTTGTGCTAATCATGCATAGATGAATTGAAGAACTTAAGTGCACTGCAACTACTTTCTATGGCCCACAATGCGCGTGCGCAGAGAAAGTAAACCTGTCAAATGCATGTGCCATTCGAAGCATATGGGTGTCCATTCATCACTTGTTACATGTGGAAGCAGTTAGGTCCATTAAACGAGCCACATGCATCATAAAATACCTTCTTTTGTTTGCAAGTGATTTATGAATTCAAAAGTCCTACTTCAAGATATGCAATCGAACCTTCCAGCACTGTAAGGTCATGGCCCATCACGATGTAGCACAGATCCCATTTCAATTTTGTCCTCTGAATTGTGATTTCAGGAACGACCACATTTATCCCCACATTCCAGTAGGCGCCATGTATAGTAAAGAACTCTGGCTCCTTACGAAAAGGAACACAATGGCTCAAATATACCATTTAAGTCAACATTCACACACACACTTCCTTCAAAAATAATGCCATGGAATAGGACTCTTCTCTAAGCACACCTTAATTGAAATTTATGGCAGTTAATTTTCCCTTCATGACATGGAGGATGGCACCTAAATAACAGAAAATCCAGTCACAATCATAATCAACCATCTGTACAAGTTCCAGCCTGATTATCAAACTTCTTTGCTTAATTATATGATAATCAGGCACCTTTAGAACCTGATTACCATGCAATTAAGCAGCTAGATCAATTTGTTTCAATTACTTGAAATCCAATGGCCACAATTGCAGGCATGTAAACAGCAAAGCCTGCCTCAACCAGATCCTAAGGAGGAGGATAACCCGCTGGTTTAAGGCAAATGAAATTAGTTTCCAATGGCATAACTAGGCAAACATTACCTGGTTAATACTATCAACATGCGCACTTTTCTGATGTTGTAATGCACCTGAGAACCCTGATTAACCAAAAAATTTGGCCCTTCTCTTATCTGAGTGCTAACTGCTTCCTTACCATCAAGGTTTTGATACTACTTTATGTAATGAAACGAAATGAAGTTTGTATGCACAGCTTTGACAGACCATCAGGCAACAAGGCAATAAATAGACCATAAGCTTCTTAAGTAACGGTGAAGACATAACTCTGATGAATGATGCATTACAACTGAACAGTGTGGGGACGTACTGATGTTTGTCTGCATTTAGATAGTTGTTGAACTTGTTATGTAACTGGTGGGTACTGGGTGGCTATCACAGACAGCTCCCACCTCACAAAAAGCATCCCTTATATAGGTGCTATAGATAGGCCTTATTCCCTATAGACCTTATATGCTTGATACAGGAGATTTTAGGACTAGACTTAAGCTTCATCTGATTTTCTGAATCTGTGTGTACAGTTCGCTCAGACATTTTAATGTGCATATTAGATCAATGCTCTGCAATGGAAACTCTGCATATAGTGGGAGCACTTACCTGTTTCATTTTCTTTTTCAATTCTGAGTGTGCAGCCCAGTTGAGCCCTTTCTTCTATGACCAATCTTGTCCTCAAGCAACATCTATTGTGAATAGGATTGTAAGCAATGCAGTGCTCCTTGATAACCGCATGGCGGCGTCTTTGCTGAGGTTGCATTTCCATGATTGCTTTGTCAATGTAAGTCTACAACTTCAACGCCTTCATTTGTGCTTGAATCTTTGGGCTTTGTGTGTAAGACTGATGTGGCTTCTGTTTCAGGGTTGTGATGCATCGGTCCTTCTAGATGACAATGCAAATTTTGTAGGTGAAAAAACTGCAAGAGCAAACATCAACTCCTTAAGAGGATTTGAAGTGATTGATAACATCAAGACAGAGTTGGAACAAAGCTGTCCTGGGGTGGTCTCTTGTGCAGATTCGATTGCAATGGCCGCACATCAAGGGGTGATACAGGTACTGCTAAACACCATGTTCTGATGTGCCTTTATTCAAATATAAACAAACCATATATATCAAATCAACAAGCTATACATGTCAAATTCCCTGTACAAGAAATGTGATTTTTTTTTCCTTTCAATACTTAATAATGCAGGCAGGAGGGCCAACATGGTCTCTTCCTTTGGGAAACAAGGACAGCAGAACAACAAGCATAGATGCAGCCAATTCTCAGTTACCTTCATCAAGGCTTCAATTTTCGAACTTAGTCTCTGCTTTTGTTGCGAAAGGCTTCAGCATTCAAGATCTTGTGGCCCTTTCTGGTGCACACACCATAGGCTTTGCCCGCTGTTCTATTTTCAGTTACAGACTGTATAATTTCAGTGCCGACTCACAGACAGACCCTAAACTCTCTCCCATTTATGCCAATTTACTCCGGTTTGGATGCCCACCTGGAAATGAAAATAATTTAGCTCCTTTGGACTCCTCCATATCTTTTGATAACAGCTATTTCAACAATATCCTGGGAGGCAGAGGACTCCTCAACTCGGATCAAGTGCTCGCTGACAGTCCTCTTGTGAATAAATATGCCCTTGATTCTTCTGCCTTCTTCACAGATTTTAGCTCTGCCATGGTGAGACTCGGAAGCTTGAGTCCGTCCAATACGGTTCTGGAAATTAGGTCGAGATGCCGAGTACCGAACTGAATCCCTGGCCTATACAAGAGTTGTTGCACAGGTCTGTTAAGGTTGTGTGTGCTGTAATTATTAGAGGTGTGATTTGTACAAAATCATGACAACTATAAGATTAATAATTGACACCAAGAAATTTAGTGCAAGTAGTGGTCCATAGTCCCATAGAACCTCCAGACATAGTTTAGTTGCTATCTGAATCAGCAATATATAAATAAACTAGCAAAATGTGTGTCCGGCAATACCGAGCATAAACAAGGGCATATGTGTGTCTATATGGGCTTTAGCTTTAGTATTTGTCGTTCAGAGCATAAGTACTGGATGTAGTAGGGCATATGTGTGTCTATATGGGCTTTGGCTTTAGTATTTGTCGTTCGGAGCATAAGTATTGGATGCAGTACATGATTGTTCAGAGATAAGACTACAATAGCCAATTTTATCATTATATTTTTCATCCCTGGAATGGTAGATGCTAATGAACCTTTACATAGTGTTTGACCATTTATATAGTGGTGGTTATAACAGAGAAAATTTTAAGCACCTTACAATTTTTTCTATGTAAAATGAACTAGCCATTTCTTATGTAATTTAACTGTTGAAGTGTAGCTTGAAATGGCCATTTTTGCTAATATTTTCCAGCATAAGTCTAATTCAAATGGCGATTCCTTCTTCAAAATTTTAGTGCTTAATGTCGCGAAATTAAGACTAATAGAAAATTTGGATTGCGACGTATTGATTTAATTCTCACACCTCAAATTATGTGCTTATATAAATCTTACAACTCAAGTTATAGGTCGATAGACTCAAAGAATGCAAATGCAATTTGATTCTACAATTAGAGTTCAAAAAATACTTGTTTACCAAACCTAGGTATATTTTATGATAGATATCACTATTATTACTACATTTGGACAAATTATTATTCTCAACAAGAATAACCTATGCTTTAAATGGTCATTTTGTTAGCCAATATCCTTCATCCATCGAACTTAAATGGCCAAAACATTGGTATGTCCCAAACTACAAAATAATGAATTGGCCATTCCAATCCTTTATCTGCCAATAAACTGTTATAGAATGGCGAATCTGCACCTACTAGATAGCTAACTCATCCTAATCAGGCCGGCTAGAGTATTTTTCCAAAATAGGTAATTCGGGGCCAAATGGCCTGCCGAGGCCACTAAAATTTTCGCTGGTTTATAATTATGGGAGGCCTGAGTTTTTTTGGGTTTTGGCCGAAATCCCAATTTTATTATTATATTTCTCATGTCTGAAGTCTAAGATGGTAGTTGTTAATGACCCCTTATATAGTGCTTGTTATGGTTATATGGGAGACCTATACTTTTTGGGACCTTGGAAACTAAGATCCACATGAAGAAAATACGTCGTTTTGGCTTTATGGCCTTCTCGCTGCAAAAGAAAAATAGAAGAGCATTCCCGATGATCCAGCTATGGGAACCTCAGGTTGAATTTCTCCTTATTTATATTTATTTTTTCTGTTTAACCTGGGCTTTGTTAAATGCGATGACTTTATAGGAATTGGGCCATTCTTGATTTTAGTTGCAAGTGTAAATGTGAACTTGCTAAAGGATCTAAATGTTACCGTAGAATTTTTAGTTACTTTATTATTTGTGAATGTCTTTTGCATGTATGCGCAGATTGAGAGTTATTTGATTCAAATTGGGTATGCATGGATACATATATATATTGGAAGTTCTCTTTGTTCCTTAGAAGTTATTTGTAAATGAGCATGACGAACTGGGTACATTCCAAATATTGACAACATGACAATGAGCCTAATTTGACCATGTAAAAGTCGCCACGAAAGTCTTACAATGTGTTAGTGTTATCTTGAAGCGATTATGAATTTGTATGAGCCAAGTACAAAATGAAGACCTCCAGATATCCCAAGAGAAAGATGAATCTTAATAGTCATTAGGAAAGAGGACTGTCAGTAGCAGTCAGACTAGGACTAAAGTTGGTATCATTGATGTTACGTTTAGTAAAGGACTAGGGACTTTGTGTTTTTGGTCTGATGAGGTATAGAGAAGGATTTCCCGCTTAGATGCTTTCAGGGTCTAAGCATAAAGTTGGGGTACATATTTTTGGTCGGCGACACATTGTGCTTGTGGGGTGCTTTACCCGAGTTCTTAGTTTATTTCGTAGGGCTATTTGCCAGTCAAGAAGAAGGTCTCTCTCTAGCCTACGCAGATTCGGTGGAGGGCTTCCAAGCCTGCGTATTCTGATGGAGGGGATCTTGGGCTTGCCATCCGAGGGTGAAAGCATGTTAGGGTGTACCACTTTTGGGACATTACCCAAAGTACCCTGGGTACTCCATATGTGATGCAATAACTTCTTCTTCATGACAAGGATTGACATGAAAAGTTCCTTTGGAGATCCTCCTTCTACCACTTCCATATATAGGGCAAAAATTTTAAACATTAAATAGGGTTTAGGTACTTTTAATATTGATTAGGTACTTTGCAAAATGCAGTACCCAAATTTCCTAAGTAGTAGTTTTTAAGGTACACCCTAACCCCGGGGGTTTCACCTATCGTAATGGGGATACGCCATGTGCGTTAATGGGGTCAACAAAAACCCCTCAGCCTTATCCAGGGTTAAAAAAAACCCTTGTCGTATGCAAATTACACTAGATTACTCCTAAAAAACCCCATAATTCCGTATGTATACGTACGATTTAAGTCCAAAAAAACCCACCCCGATTAACGCACATGGTATATACGTCCTAAACTATGTGAAACCCCGGGACCCTAACATGCTTTCACCCCCGAGTCATCGATCTGGCTACAACAAATAGATCTCCCGCTTTTTGGTGGCTTTCTTTTTCTGGAATCTATTTTGGAGAAAAAGAAACACAATTCTTCCAAACGTAGCAATTTCCTTCAGCATTTCTGTTTCCATGTAAATTTTTGGGAGAACATGCAATGGATCTTGTTGAACGATATGCAGCAGAATTTCAAGCTAAATTTTATGGGCAAGATCCAGAGGCCTTAGCTGCTGCTCTTGGATACAATTTGGAAATTCATATGCCAAGCTTGAATGTGCAAGCAGAAAGCCCAATTCATTTGGGAAACCAAAGAGACGTAGATCCCTGCGACTCTCAATCTCCTCAATTGCAACATGGACCTTCACTTTGTAAGTCTACTTGCATGAAGACATGCTCATGTGTATCTCCCAACACTGCTTGCAGAAGAATGATGACAGAAAAAAAAAGATTGCAGAGGATTAGGAAAAAAAGGAAGAGGGAGAAATTGGCCTTGAAGATAGACAAGTTTGTCAAGAGGCTTAGTACAAGGAAGAAGCAACGTATGAGTAAACAAATATTGGATTTCATCTACAAGGTATGTAGAGATTTGCAAGCTGAAGATAGAACAGAGGTGATTTCTAGAGTAGCAGAGCAACTTCCTGAATTCAAAATGATCGGATATAAATCTTTGAATATCTACAAACATGTAGTAGACAATGTAAGAAATACTCTGGCCACTAATAAATTTGCTAGAACTAAAGACAAGAACCAGGCAAGGTCTTCCACTATGATGATGGCTGTAGGTTCTTGTAGTAATCGTACTGCTGTAGCAAAAGCACTTAATTTGCAGAGGAAAGCTATCTATTTTGCTCGTGATAAATGACAGATTGCTGAATTTGGCGATCCATGGTCAATGTTTAAGAGGAAAGCAAAATCTAATTATCCTTCTGATAAGGAGCGTGAAGATGTCTATAACTTTTGGATTTCTGAGACAAGGGTTTCTCCCAACAAGCGACAGGTCATTAAGTTAAGAAGACATATCAATGGTAAAAAAATTGCAAAATCGCATAATTTGCATGCAATCCACTTTCTAGAAGGATCAAAGGTGTGTATATTCAATTTATTATGTTCAAAATTGTGAACACACATTAACTTATTTGGAATCATTAATGCAGGTGATGTTTTACAAACGGTTTAAACAACAGTATCCAGACATGAAGATTGGATTAAGGCTTTTTGAGGGTTTGAAGCCAAAATTTTTTAGGAGACTTAAGGAGAGAGAGACATGCTGTTGCATCTATCACATGCGTGTGGAGTTTGTAAGGCAGACAAACAATCAGATGAGAAGAGAATTTCATGGGCCCAATTTTAGATGTAAATGCATTGTTTGTGGACCAGCACGAAAATGTGAGGCACACATGCACACTTTCAATAGTGTGAGTGAGATGTGGAGGTCCTTGTTGTGTCCAAATAGTGACGACACCGCTTGGCATAAGTCAAAGTGTTTGCAAATGGATTGCACAAATTGTGGCATAAAATCTTTCCTCAAGTGTCCAAAGGAGAAAGTAAGCTGAATAGGGTGGAGTAGAAGAATTTTGAAAAGGTATGTCTTCATTATATTTTTTAAGTAACTCCTGTGCATCTCGTACATAGAATATTGATGCATGAATGGAAGCTTATGTGATTCATATATAAGCAACATTGACGATGAAATATTTTTCTTGCTGCTGCAAGTGAAAGAGACCTACATGAAAGATGTTGGTGGAAAAACCAGTGAGAAGACCAAGGATGCCATGAAGTTGGTTTATAAGAACACTTTAGCACATGAATTCATGGAACATGCAGACGCTGTGATCAAGCAGTTCATTGCTCATAACTACGTGGCAAGATGGCAAGCTGATCAATTTAGGGAGTGTTTACAATCATTTCCAGAAGATGTTATTATCTCCGTCATTGATTATGCAGAGAATTATAGTTTCAAGATTCAACAGGAGATTCAAACACTGCATTGGAGGAACGATCAGTGTTCTATACTGGTACATATAAGTTACAGGCATGCAAAGAATGGGGAAGTTCCAAACATTACAATTGGTGACCGCAAGTTAGTGAAAGAAACCCATTTCTATATGTCTGATGATCGCGAACATGATAGCCCATTCGTCCAGTATTGCTTGCAGAAGCATGCCGACTATTTGTTATCACGAGGTATATCATATTCAAAGCATGTATTTTGGTCTGACGGGTGTGCATCACAATTCAAGTCTTCTATAGTATTCTATCATTTAGGTAGATTTTTTGAGAGGAATGGAATATTATTTGAATGGAATTTCTTTGCATCATCACATGGGAAGGGTGAACATGATGGTGCCGGCGCTATAATAAAAAAGAATTCTCACAAGTGAGATGCTAAAAAGAGATGGCACACCGCTACGGAACACAAAGGATGCAGTAAGGTTCTTGATATGGTACTTCACGGTCAAGAGGAGCTTGAAAGAAGATACCATCATCCGGTAAGCATAAGAATCCTATTACTCATAGATTTTGTCACATATATATTATATGCTCATCTTTATGGTGTACATAAAATTCTGGCTGATACAGATTGGCGAAGTTTGTAGGTTGATACGTTATGACTGCAGTACATTGAAAGGGACTACAAAAATTCACACTATCAGACCTATTTGTCAAAACAGGCCTACATTTGTAGCTTACAAGAATTTGTTTTGCTTTTGTAGTAGCTGTTAGAAGGGTTTGTGGAACAGATGCAAACATGTGAAGAGGCCAGGACATTACACATATTCGGAGTTGAAGCCAGAGACCTTGTTCTTGGAGGAACATGGTCCTTTAAGTGACGTCCAATACGAAGGTGATAATCAGTGGAAGGCAGAATTGGTAGAGGTTGGTGATAACTTTGTTATCAATGCCGAGGCCAACAATGAAGAAAATGTAGATTTCTGGATTGTCAAATGCACCTAACCAAAGCATGTGGTAGATCATGCATTGAAGGATGCATGGGGTTCAAAGTTCAATGCTCAAGTGGTCATTCTAACAGACAAATATTATAGGCTCATTGGTGATTGTAGATACGAATTGTTGAGTCATATGCCTGATGTAAGTTGGTACTCCCACCTTGTTATTTGTGTAAAAGTGGAACTACAAGCTGTTGTAGATGAAAATTCAATGTACACGTTACCATTAGACTCACATGACCATATAATGGATTGTTTGCCACCACCTGATTCTGAAACTTTGGCAGCTGCTAGATCCAGTGCGAC
>JAANSK020271870.1:0-11586 GCA_011763485.2 Isoetes engelmannii
ATATCATGATAGGTATTTAGCAGCACTAAATCTAATCCAGGGCCTCTTTCATATGCCCATAACTTCCGTTTTGTGTTCTTCCGTACAATCTGAGACCTAAATTCAACAAGCAATGCCATTACTAACCTGTTCCATGCAATCACTCTCGCAATTATCTCAAGCTGATCCTCTGCAATTAACTCCAACAGTTGCAGCATCATGAACAGTAGCAATTGCAACAGCTCAATTTGCTCTTCTTGGCTTTCTGCAGTTTCTCCCAAACTTTGTATTTCATGATCCTCTCTCAAGGATTGTGGTCTGTGAGGATTATGTATTGCTGGAGGCTCATCGTCCATTCTGCAAAAAAATGAAGCATCATTCATTCACCAGCAATATTCACCAGCAATGGTGGATCAATTTGGCCTGCAAAAATTGAAGCACATACCTGAAACCCCGGAAGATTTATCTATGATGATAGCTCTGGCTCTCGATATGGCGCCAACATAGTTCTCGGGCCGCTTGAGCAGATGGTTTAAGGGTTTTGCCGTGGGTTTAAGGCCAATGTCTAGTTGGAAAAAAAAGATGATGTGGCAAAATTGGGCGGCCGGTAGTGTGGCATCGCTGCTGGAAACCCCTGACCAAAAGCCTAAAATTAAAGTCTCGTCCGTCCGGTGGTGTGATTCCACCCTAAGGGGGGTTTCTCATGGACGGAAACCTCCAGGTTTTCTGGAGATCCGATTGCTGAAGCTCGGGCCTTGGACCCGAAAAAAAATTAATCCATCTCTATTACTTTCTACTCAGGTCTTAGACCTGATTTTGATCCATCGGCTCAAATTAGACCTGAATTGAAAGTATTCCTAACCTGAAACTGCTACCGAGAAATATTTTGCAAGAAATATTTTGCGAGCGCTCACCAGGTCCAAAACCTTATTAGCAGGAGAATATTTTGCGAGCGCTCACGTTACTTTCATCGGAAGCTACCGTACGACACCTTATTAGCAGGAGAATGTTCTTGCAGTCAAAACAGCATATGCCTTCCGTATTTTATCAAGAAATAAATCCGATGCATCGGATCCTTCGTTCCAACAACAAGATCGGCATTGCATCAGCAAGCTCGGCATTCACATCGATGCGCCAAAAAGGTGTGAAAGATAATACCCTCCTGATTCAAGTATAAAAAGATTGGTGGTTTTGATTTTTGTAGAAAATATAAATTAAAATCAAGCTTTTCTTAGCGTTGGTCAGAAGATTGAAGAACAGATGCAATTCAACGTGGAATGGTTGATGTATAATAGAAGTATTCACTTATATGATTGACCTATTATTTAAATAAGAAGCAGCTATGGAACTGCCATTATAGATTGAGTTGCAAAAGAATTGCAATTTTGCATCTGAACACAATTTATCCAGTACCAGATTTAACATATCCTGACTACCATTGCTGGATTGATTATATGCTCTAAGATTTTAAATTGTAAGTCTTTTTTTCTTAAGAACTGTTTTCACAAACTGCCAAGCTTGTAGACTTAGCAGGAGTATTGGACTCGTGGTTTTCAAGAATCAAATTAATGACATTAGAAACAAGAAGGCAAAAACACTCTCAACTGCTGGAAATTCACTCTCTGAGCTCAATTCATCACTTTCATTTGTCTCCATTCAGGGTGTAACCCTGGCCTTTGTTAATTTCACTATTCATATAAAATCATTTTGTTGTAATTGAGTACACATTAATTGAATGCTACTTCTTCTTCTCATGTTTGCAATATATGTCAACCATAGGACTCCCAGTAGAAATGAGTGTTTCTAATCCTTTCCTCTCAGCTTATTGTGTATATCCCCGACCGACTCAATTCTATGCGACCACATGCTATAAAAATGGCAACATAGGTGACTGAGCCCCGCCATCCATTTCCCTTGTCCAAAATGTTGAATGCAACTCTTTTTTGTATAACCTGATATTAGCATGGACCAAGAGACACCACATCAGAGCTGGCAACTGATCAAAGCTTTTGCACCTCCACAGGAGAGCCACATTTAGCATACAATCTCAATCAATATCTTTCAAACAAAAACATCTTATCCAAACTCAATTTGTGCAATCTCTATCATTTCCTGGTCCCTATCCAGGCCTCTGATAATAGCACGTGCTTTCAGGCACATCCATCTGGAAAGACTCCTCATTCAAAGTTCGAAGATACCTCTCAATTATTGTTGTCCCACCTGGAGAGCTTCCTAACCAAATCCATGTTCAGCATACCTTTCAATTCTTGCAATCCAAGTTATACTATCTCAAACTGTAAATACAACCATAGCCTTTGTAAGTGCGCCACATTTTGACATACATAGCAATCAGAAATGGCAACCAATAAATCATCTCTCTTATGTATAATATTTTTCTGTATGCCAACTCTCTATCTAGTGCACAGAGGGAAAGGAATAGAATTCTCGATAAGAATATATTGAAAGCTAATCAAAGAATTGTATGGTCTCCTGCCGCTGTGTAATACTAAACTCTACCCTCTCAAATGTGGAACTATGCCCCGACCCTGACATTTTATTTTTCCAGATACCCTTAGTGCCTTGAATTCAATCCATCTGGTATAATTGGTAAGTGAAAAATTGCAGAGCAATCTTGGATGTATATCGTTTTGCCTCTGATAGCAACCTAGAGTTGGCGTACGTACTGAGAAAAGGATATCAAATCCCTCTGGATGAGGTTGGCATGTATCTTCTTCATCAGTAACGAATTTCAATTGGATGCCTGTCAAATACAGCTCACGCTTCTCCTAGCAATCCACATTCACCATGCATGTCAATCAATGCATTCATAATACACAATTTTGTCAGATTGTTACCAACAAAGCTGCATTGCAAAGCAAAATACTTTCTGGCTGGTACACCATTAGATGTTTAATAATTAGGAACGCCAAAAAGCAAGTTTGATGTCAATGTTTATTATGATGTGTAGGCTATGTCACAAGCTCAGCAAAGGAACAAATAGCAAGGTCATTTTTTGGCAAGTAGAATGACACTAGTTTTTGGGTTGTTGCAAGTATTTTAGTTTCTCAATTTCTAGAGATCTGAAGAATTTTCTTGAGGAAGCATGTGTAAGTTGTTGCAGAGAAAACACATTCTTGGTTGAACAAACAAGAAGGATGCATGGATGGTGGTTTTGTTGTTCCGTATTTATTACTTATCCATGCATTCAATCATCAAAATAAGGCTGGAAGTAAACGTTTGCAAGTGTTGTAACTGTTTTGGAAACCTGCTATGACCAAAACCTAGTTGCACAAATCTAAGGTTCAGCTTTAGGGTTCAGAAACTAAACATCCGCCACTGTTTAAGAAACGAAACCATATGCAAAGCTACTAAAATATTATGAGACTAAGAGCGGTATGAAGTATACACTAATAGCGCCCTGCTTTTTAGACAAGGATAGGCTTAGACATCAGCATTTTCACACTGCACACATACGATGCTTTCTTATAAAATGGAATGCACTACTGATACACATTAGATGCGAGAAAAGTTTGCAACTTTTGTTACAAAATTTGAATGAGGAGATACATTGGAAAAAGGATTGGACATATATACATTGAAGAAGGCATCGAACCGTTCAGACTGAAGGCAGCCAACAATGTTACATTTTCTATACAGCCCACATTTGGTGGGGTAATTCCAGGATGGTTAAGTCAAGATGAAGAATAGAAAGTTAAAAGTTTACCCAATTCAAGTTTGCTCAATTTGTGTGTGCCTTTGTTTAGCAGCCACAGAAGGTCCTCAAAGAACATTGGTTCACATGGTATGGCGAGACCGCCAATATACTCAAAACCAAACTCTTCAGCTGACTTCTCAAGCAGAGTCCTGAACAAAGGATGGTTCAAAACATGAGTACTCACAACAAACCTTTGTCTTTGCTCACCAACATACACTGCAAGACAACCTTGAGGAATGTCTTCAAACAGAGAAGACATGTCCTCCTCTGAATCATTATCCAGGTCACTGACTGAAGAAAAACTAGACTTTCTGCTACTTGAGACATTTGAACTTGCTATTTTCTTGTATAGAAATGCTGCAAGAAATCCTTTTTTGGCTTTCAAGATAGCCATGGCCAATCATGTAAAAATGGGAAGCAAAGCAATGTGTAAAGAAGCAGAGGAAAATCAAGGCTTAGGCTAAAGCTTGATTTTGCTTGGGCACCAATGGGTTGGTGTAGTATAATAAGCACAGTTTTTATAGGCAGAAATATCCGTAGGTACTCTGCTTAAATTATAACCACAAATACAGAGAATTCACGTGGCACTGCTGACAATGAAGGTGGTGAGCCCAGCGTACCATGATGAAATGCTGACAAATACATGTGCTTAGAATGTGCTGGCTGCAGGAGCTCATATTTGTGTCGGAAGTTATTCAAAGCAAAACACCCAGCAATTGCCAAAGAAAAAAGGCCAAAAAAAAACAATTAGATCATCTACAGATTAGATTTAGATTACAAGTACCTTTCGTATATGGGTTTTGTTCTTGATTCATAAATGCTCGTCTTCTGGTTTGGTTGGGGGGACATCCCAACTGTTTTACGGCCGATAAACGTCCACCATTGTTGTCGCTTCTTCATTAATTTGTAAAACCCACAAGCGGCTGGACACAGCGGCTAGATGTTTAGGATGAATGCTATGCTCTGGCCACATGCAAACCTGAAGTTTTTGTGGTCCATCTTCCTAACTTTGTCTTTAACTTTGGTCTTTGACTCTTGGACAGAAGACGACACCTGGTCCCTCGTATCCATGACTCCAGTTGGTCCATTGTTTTTAGCACCCTTTTGCATAGATGGTTTTTAAAGGTTCCATTCGGGATGGACATTTTCTAACTGTTAGCACCCTTTTGCATAGATGGTTTTTAAAGGTTCCCTTGGGGATGGACTTTAAAGGTTCTCTTGGGGATGGACATTTTCTAACTGTATTCTTCTTCTTTGTTTTTGTTGATTCATGGAATTGAACTCAACCAAATGGGACAACAGCCCCGAGCCTTAACCAACTAGCCTAGGACAACTGTATTCTTTTTCTTGCTTACCACAATGTCACCTAGCACGTCATTTCTCAACCATGAAGGCTTGGCTGGCACATGTAACTTGGTGAAATTTGTTCAAATGTCCTCATAGCCATTGTTGCTTGTGCCCAATAGCCTGTTAAAGGGTATATATGCTTGATTATATCTCAGGAAGGACACCTGAAAAGCTGCAAACTTGCTTGAATCCACTAGTCTTGAACCACCACTCCAGCTTGCTCCATGGAGTAGAAACCGAGTCCACACAAATCTATGAAGTCTGAACACTTCAATATATACTTTATAAAGTACATACGAACAATCTCCAATTCATACAGTGGCACGTCATGATTATGAAAGTACATACAGACAATCTCCAATGCATACAATGGCACATCCTAGTTTGCATGTGATGATACACAATAAAGTACTCATGTGAGCGTTAATGCAAAATTGCGCAAGGGGCGATTTTCAAGCTTTGTCGTGCCGTCGAAGTCATGAGAAATGGCGAGCCATTTTCGAGGAGCGCCAAGGAGTTTGTTATCTTTGGACAGTGCAAAACAGGGTCGTCGGTGCATTTATGGTGCATGTAAACCGTCCCTAACGATTGCAAGTAGTAGCGAATTTTATGGAGGCTCGTAAAGGTCATTATCTGCATTATCGTTTAGGGTGCGTTATCATTTAGGGTGCATCCAAATTTTTTAGATGCGTTGTCATTTAGGGTGCATCTAAATTATTTAGGGCCATTGGACCGTGGTATATCCCGTAGGATATACCCTCTAGGGGGCATACATGCCACCCGTTTGAAATCAAGATGGGGCCAAACAACCTTTTTCTGGCCCCATCAGGTGGATGAAGATTAAAAAACCAATTTAATGGTTGTCAACCATTCTGTACAACAATGCATATACAAATCTATCATCTAACTACACAGATGGAATAGAGCCTGGGGAGTCGAACACTAATAAGATGGCAATGCTCTTGCCTTACCTCAATACTCAAACAACCGAACTACATCCACAGAGTAACCACTCTGATGTCACTGAGTGCTCAGGGAATTTAATGTTGTGGAGTGCTCATGATTACAACTCTGATTATCACCAGTATTGACTTCAATTAACAATTTGCAAAAGAAAACCAGCACATGTTATTGAGCCTGCAGAGTTGAACCCCAACAAGAAGCCCATGCTCATCCGGATTAGCAGCAAACCCAAGGTAGGCATAACTGCTATATACCCAGGGGTCATAGGCTTGTAGCCCGGTGAAAATTCGACTACGTTAGTACTTAGTACTTGATTCAATTGTACAATCTTGAACTCAAGTAACCAGTTTTAAATGAAAAACCATATCTAAATCGACCTCATTATACACAATCAACACTATACACAGCAATCGAAATAATCTCTAACAATAATCAAGTCGAGAATTAAAATGGAAAGAGCTTACTTACAAACACAAAAAGGAAACTCGTGTTCACAAGTTCATGGGCAAACTCAATCACTAGTTCATGGCCAGACCAATTTGCGAATGCCTACTTACAGCATCAACCTGGCGAATTTCCTGAGTTAATAAGGCCTTGGCAAGACTCATGTGAGACCTCAAAGGCAGCAAAGTCAAGATTGGAGGATTCACATCAGGCTGCACATCTGAATCACTCTCCATAATAAGCATGCGGCAATTTGTTACCACAAAGAAGAGTAAGCTAAAAACTCACACACCACAAATTTATAACGAGCCCCAAGAACATCTTGGCAATGTAAATGATCCACAGATGCACCCCATTCAAGTGTAACTACCCCTCATGTCACAAAAGGCAGACAAAACTTCTAGGGAGCTAGTCCTAACACATGAACCACTGAATTGAAGAGTACTGGAAGATGGAGGAACATATTGAGCAACCCCTTTACCCTTCCTTGCACCCTTACTTCAAAGACATCATGTCCCTAACTAAAGCTACAACACAAGAGCTAGAAAGTACAAGTACATCAGGCACTGCCAACGCCAGAAGAACCCAAGACAACGAATGCATGGTTTGCTTACAATGCAAGCTAAAAAACACAGAAGAAGAATTCCAGCACCTACATACGACAAGAAAAAGAAGAATCTGGAAGCAACATACCAGCAGCACCACATGCAGAATCCCATGTGCCATAGAAAACCAAGCCCTAAAACTTCGAACTCCAAAATCTCAAACAATACAACTTCCTTTTCGTGTATCGGGGGTCCAATGTCAACTTTGTATGTATTTACATACAAAAATATGCACAAATACAATGCAAAAGCATATGGATAAACATACGATTTCCCATTTTGGGCAGGTTATTGTTATAAACCATACTTTCAAGGAAAGTTGTACACCCTACTTCCTGAGCCATTACTTCTGAGACTATATTATCTAACATGTTAGGGACTAAAGTAAAGTTATAATTTTTTGTCAAAATCTTAGATGTTTAACTTGAATAAAAAATATGTTAACTTAAGAAGATAACCATTCACTTGTACAAATAATAATCTATGTAAATGGCATTCAAAGTTGAGATATTGAATCTTTCTATTTAATTTGATTTGTGCTTTGTTTTATGAGTTGGTGAATGCATGTATCAGTCTTTCCTTTTCCTCGTGCAATATTTTTATTTGTGCTTTTGGCATGCGCATCAGCCACTTAATGTTTTCCAATTTTGCATTCTCAAGTTTTCAATGTGGATGAGTAAGACACACAAGATGGTACGACACTTCCCATGTTGCATGTACAACCGAGGACTGTTACATACACAATTCATGTTGCGAGAAACACCATATGCCAAGTGGGATAGTTTCAGATATAAGAAAACTCAATATAAAATAGCTTTGGGAAATGCCAGGTCCCATGATGTCCATTAGAGTCACCTTGACTACCATTTTTATACCATTATACTATTTTAATGTATTTATACAACATTTTATAGATATACCTACTTTTATATGCCAAACTTAACTTTGTTTGTAGAAGCCTTCCTCACCGTTTCACCCATTTGGCACCTCCTCTCTTACTCCAGTGCCTCCTGCAACACAATTTCACACTTGTTTTTGCTTCCATTACCATAACCAACAACTATAGACATTACTAGGTATGTGGGTCAACCCCTTGGTGCTTTACTACCTAGAAGTCATTGTGGGTATGATTGGACTGTTTTGTTTCAACCTTTGGATGTATGGTCTTTGTTCTGGGTGAAAGCATAGAGCTGGGGGGCATTTTCATGCTAGTCAAGCAACCACTAAGCACCCAGTACTAGAAAACTTTTTTATTTTTATTATCTTTTTTCCTATAACTCTGTTAAGGCTGAAATTTTGTATTCCCATGCGTTATATTAATACGTTTATTTATTTATTTATTTTTTGAGGTTAAGGCAGATTTATATTACATGCAAAAATTTACATGAATATACAATAAACACAAAGGAAAAAAAACAAACCTTTGTGTCTATGATATCAGCCCAAAGGCAGAGTATGGAAAAAAGAGAGAGGCCCCAGCTTTAAGTTATCAAAATTAGCTGGGACCTTTACATATGGAAGAACTTAAGAAAAGTTAGAATTGACCAGAGTTTTTTCAGAAGAGTCTGAGTGCCTGAGCCCAAATCACTCATCATAACCCAAGGTGAATTCCAGAGGCTCCACCTGTATGAGGCCGAAGAGGGTCTCCAGCTCATCAAGATCAAAGGGTGTATGATCCATGAATTGAAGCATAAGTTTGGAGGTGATATCAAAGTGTTCATTCCATTTTGCAGCAAAGAACTCCTTTAAACTGTTCCACCACCAGAGATCTTCATCCTCCAAGATGACACCAATGGCTGTCTGTGCCAGAATTTCCTGTTTCAGGGTCCGCATCTTCTCTTCAATTTTGCTTCGGGTCCACTTCTCCAGGATAGGCTTCTCGAACATTCCAAGCTCAGGTGGAAACATCAGCTCGAAGTGGTGCCAAACAAAGTCTGCCAATGTCATCAGCATCAACATCAGTAAAAGATAATTTGAAAAAATTATAGAAGCCATGATAGCTTCCTAATGTGTCCCAATTTCTATCATATGCCAGACCCTTAGATTTCCTATGGGCTAAGGATGTTTCAACAAGAGTGGATTGGAAACAGGCTTTAATCCAATGCAGATTAAAGCTTTTAGAATCATAACAGACTCTATTTCTGTGCTTCCACACAGACCAGAGAGCAATGGTTCGTATGGTTCCCAGAAAGGCATTTGGGAATTCCAAGAAGTGTAGGAAATCCCAATCTGTTATGCCAATAGAAGTAGCACAAAGATTCACTGCCCAGGACCAGAAAGGGGAAAGCTTCACACATTGAAAAACATGTAGGCTGATCTCGACCTATGAGCAACCAAGGGGGCAGAGATTGGAGGCAGATTGATCATACTTAGCTGCCCTCTCTTTTGTAGGTAAACTCTGTTTCAGAAGTAGCCATCTGAAAAGGAGAATCTTCTTAGCACAATAAGCATTCCAACCATCCTTTACAAGTTTGATAGCTGTAGCACTTGAACAGTTCCATTTGGTGGCCACTTTCAAATCTGGAGAGTCTAAAAGGAGCAAGTAAATTCTGGAAACAGCATAGTGCTTGCTCTTACCACAACTCCAGGAGTTGGGTGAGTGTGAGTCAGTCCAATTCTGAAGAGCTGACATGACATTCCTGTAAATTTTCCTGTTTAAAGGAGAATCTTCTATTTTTCTTGCAAGATCTTGCCAGGTGATCCATTCATCTCCCATTCTGAGGTCAGAGATGGTAGAAATATCAGCCTGGCACCACTCCTTATACTTTCTGGGGTGCTTAAGAGCTAAGCAACCAGAATCATTAGGCTGCAAATTGTGATGCCAGAAGAAGTGGAAGTTTGGACTTACAGTTTGGATATCATCTGCTTTGAAGCAGTGAGATGCCTCATTCCATGTGTCCAACAGCCTCCCCATAATTGGTGAAGTATGTGGAGCAGCTACCATTTGATAAAAGGCAGAGTCTGGAAGCTGATGCTCGATGGCACTACTACCAACTGGTTTGGACTTTTGTACCCAATATCTGATGAAAGACAAGGCAGGGGAACCACGCTCAGTAAAAAGGGCCTCCAAACTAGCTTGGCAGCCAAAGCCTGGGCTTGCTTGAATAAACTTTTACAACCTAAACCACCTAGGTCTTTAGGGGTAGTGAGATTATGCCAAGCAACTTTATGATCACCTTGCCAAATGAATTTTCTCATGGCCACCTCTATCTCCACATAGGTAGCCTTATCTGCAATGATAGCCGAGGAGAAGTAGATGTGTGTGCTAGCAATAACACTATTGACAATTTCTATTCTGCCAGCCAGAGAGAGGGAGGCAGGGTACATCATAAACTTCTTTTTTATTCTATTGGTGATGGGGGACCATAAACCATGCAACCCCATGTCCATAGCCAAGGGAAGGCCCAGCAGTTTGGTAGCCATGTTATTTCCCAAGACTGAAATTCCTGCTATGCTGGTTTCCTGAGTCTGCAGCAGAATCACGCATTTGCCCTTGTTGAGGCAGACCCCTGAAGCATTGCCAAAAAGATCCATAGCAGCAATGAATTCAAAAACACTCTTATCATCATGTTTAAGGAAGAGGAAAGTGTCATCTGCATATTGCATGAGAGAGAGAATATCCCCTTCAGGCATTTGCAGGCATTCTAACTTACCAGAGAGCCTAAGCTTTGCTACAGTCCTTGTCACCATCTCTGCAACAATGAGAAAAAGGTAGGGGGCTAAATGGCACCCCTGCCGAACTCCTCTCTTACATGGAAAGAAGTCTGATGGAGCTCCATTGACTAAGATAGCAGATCTTGCTTCTTTGTTAAAGGCATGTATGATATCAATGACCTTCTGAGAAAATCCTGTGACCTTCATGGCTCTATGCAAGAATTCCCAATGAATTGTGTCAACAGCCCTTTTGAAGTCCAGCTTCAGCAACATACAATTCTGATTAGTGACTTTGCTCCAATGAAGTCCTTCATAAGCCCCTATAAAATTGTCCAGAATTGACCTAGTAGGAAGGAAGGCTGTTTGAACAGGGCTAATGATTTTGTTTAGAATAGGCTTCATCCTATTAGCCAATATTTTAGCCAGTATTTTGTAGCTAGTGTTGGTCAAGGAAATTGGCCTCCAGTCCGAGAATCCTAGAGGTTTGTCTGTTTTAGGTACTAAGGCAATAAGTCCTGCATTGATGGCAGGGTGAAGACATTCTGAAACCCATGCCCCTTGGACAAATGTTGTCACATCATCTTGCAATAAATCCCAAAACTCAACATAGAATTCGGGAGGAAATCCATCAGGTCCAGGGCTTTTGCCAGCTGCCATAGATTTGAGGATGGTAAAAATTTCTGTCTTGCCTGGAATGGCAGTGAGGACATCATTGTCAATCTCATCCACTTGTATGCACGAATTCATTAATTTGAGAATCCGTACATTCTCATTTTGCTCGAAATAGCAAATCAGGGCCATATAAAGGTCACTTTTCCAATGGTCCAGCTACCTTAGAAGCTTGACAAGCACTCATGCAACACAATTTACCAAAAAAAA
>JAANSK020271881.1:0-11586 GCA_011763485.2 Isoetes engelmannii
GATTTTACTGTCTTCCTTTTTCAACACACATAAAAAATGGTACAATATGGCCCCCAATTCATATACAAAAAAAAACAGGATGCAAAATCTTGACCAAAACATAGGTTAAAAACCAGAAAAAAAAATATGAAATGAGGAATAAGTTCAAAATAGTGGAATGGTGGTTTATCTATCCTGATGTCTTTTCATGGAATGTCGTAATTTCTGCACATGCTCAACACGCGTTTGCAAAAAGAGCTTTAGGTCTTTTCCAATCAATGCTGGAAAAAGGGGTTAAACCTGATATTGTTTCATGAAATACATTCATATCAGGATATGCACAGGAAGGGTCTGGTAGAGAGGCTTTAGAACAATTTCATAAAATGCAGTAAGTGGGTTTCAAGTCAGATAACTATACCTTGATTAGCCTCCTTAGTGCATGTGCTAAAGCATCTTTTGAGCATACTAAGATGACCCATTCTTACTTAAGGAATGAATTACGTTCAACTACTGCTACTTGGAATGCCCTCGTTGATGCTTATGTGAAATGCGGCGATATGGACTGTGGTTTGGATGTTTTTGAATATATGAATCACAAGAACATTATGGATGCTCAATTGATCTTTTTGGGAGAGTAGGCTGGCTAGAGGAAGCACAAGATTTTATTGATAATATGCCAGTGCAACCCGATGTAATTGTCTGGACGTCTCTGGTTAGTGCCTCTAGATTTCATGACAGTTTAAATTTTGCAAAATATGCATCAGAATGCATTATTGAGTTACAACCATTAAATGTTGTACCATATATATTGCTGTCTAATCTTTATGTTAGGTGTGAAGAAAAGAGTAAACAAACAGGGCGATGGAATGAACAAATATCCTAAAGTTGAGCTTCACTGGATGCCAGATTCAGAGCATGTCTGATGCTAGTTCAGCATTGGAATATCTTGTCTGCCAATGGATCTAGATTGAAAACCAAGCCAAGTAGAGTGGAACTTGATAGGAGTTTCAGTAGGAAATCAGTTACGACAACATGACTATGAGTTCTTGTTTTCTCATAAGTCTAAAAAGTTGGGGATAACAATATCCCTCTTGCATCAGGATGTAGCTCGGTTATTTCAGATGCATCAACCTGAACATTAGGACCTACCAGAATTTGAGGTGAACCATCAATATGAACAATAGCAAGAACATCAAATTCATTAGTACATGTGAACCATCAACATGAACATTAGCAAGAACACAAATTTATTAGTACATACCAGAATTTGAGGTTCAGTTGTTGATGAAGTTTCAGGCTTGTCAGAATGATCTAGTTTCAGACTCATAATGATCTGAATTTGCAGGCACTTGAGTGAAGAACAAACTTGCCTTTGTCAAAATGATGACATATTAGGATGGCCGTTTTATCCCAAATGTAGTATTCATTGCTCATTTTATTGCACTTTCATAGTTAAGGATCCTTCTCACCCCTTTGAGAAGTTAAGTACTGCTTTTCCTTTTCTTTATGAGAGACAACATAAACATATTATTTCTCAAGGGTCCTTTTTAATTGAAAGGTAGCTCTACTAATAATCTGATTGAGCAACTCTTTCTCCATAGACCATAGTCTTTTTGGGTCGCCCGAAGGGCATACCCATAGGTGAGATTGGAAGAACCAGAGTATATTCTTAGAATATTCTTTATGTAGGGTTATGATTGGAGTATAAGTAGGAATAAACACATAAGATTTGATTTAACGGAGGGAGATAAGAGCAAAAAACAAATTTGACACCCCCCTCGCTCCGGCATTCTATATTCGAACACACGGTCTCTGCAGTTTGATTCTATTAACTTGGAGTAGTGCTTATGTAATCAAATTGACAAAGTAGCTGAAAGCGTGCTTGTTGGTATAGAGGAAGAAGAAGAAGGAGAAGGTAAGGCTGCAAAATTATTTCTTTATTCTGCTATATATGGATGTGATGTTTAAGCGGTTTGACATCCTGTATAGCATCTTAGCAACATCCACTCATATGCAGAATGTAGGGCTGACCTAAACCGTGCAAGCTTTATATGATTGTAAGTAAACGAGACCACATGTGTTGTTTTACATGGCAATCTATCTACCTCTATGGCACTTACAGAATTAAAGGAAGCAGAAAATAAGCATGATTTGTAGTGAGCTGCAACTGAAGCAAGGCGGCAATAGGGAGCCATGAATAAAAAGACTAGATAGGATCTTTATGTAGGCCATGTTCTTTACCTTGTGTATATCCTCTTTTTAGTAAAAGATCATGCATTCAATCGTATTTCTATCTACAACTAGGTTACTGTACATATAACAAGTTCTGTGATTTGTACAATGATTTGCAGACACCAGGTTTACTTTTAGTTTTACTTTACATGCACCTGTAAGGATCCTGGGTATTTCGAGTTTATGTACATAGGAAGGATTCTAGCATTTCAGCAGTTTGAGACTTTCTCGTGCAAATGAAAATTTACAATGCACATGAGTTAGGCAAAAGTACTATTTTGTTCTTTCCTCAACAATGAAATGATGTTGTGTGAATGATGAAGAAAGA
Organism: Isoetes engelmannii; assembly: GCA_011763485.2. Taxonomy (NCBI): domain Eukaryota; kingdom Viridiplantae; phylum Streptophyta; class Lycopodiopsida; order Isoetales; family Isoetaceae; genus Isoetes; species Isoetes engelmannii. The sequence continues at coordinate 2,540 of JAANSK020271881.1, forward strand.
GGGATGTTATCTAAAGTATCAAAGATGAGATGATGGTTCTATGAGTACAAATTACTTTATAAAAATTTTGGAGAACATTTGCTTGTGCCCTGGAGCCTCAAATCAAAACCACCATAGAATTAATGTGTCCCAAAAGTTATCTCCTTTATTCATATTAAAACCCCCAATAAAATCCTACTTGAAATATTGTTGCCACGTATTCTTTATCAATGCCACTTTAACGAGGGCATTCAGAGGCTTTCCAGTTAGGATATAATGTTAGGTTGCAGCAAGGTCCTTCGACGGGCAACCCATTGATGCTTTAGCATCTTGTTAAATAAGTAGATTTTGTTAAAGCACTTATACTCAAATTGCAAGGGATGAAGGGGTTAAACCCCAAGGAGAGCTCATCACGCTGAATAAATGGGCGAGGCCGTTAGGGCGAGCCCGTTTATTCAGCGTAATGGGCGAGCCTCAGGGTTTGGCCCCTTTAACCGGGAGGTCCGAGGCATTTTCACCTTTGATTCAAACCTATTTCGCCATCGCCATATTCTAACCTATTTCTGCAGATTTCAATCCATTTGATGTTGTGTGTAGCGTCATGCATGTTCAGATCATCGAAATAAAAAACTTCATGAGGATTTGAATCAGCTTTCTTGAATCAGCTTTCTTGCAAAAAAAAATACTTGAAACTGCAACAAAGCTTTGGAGTATGAATTGGGTTTCAGAAGTAAGCTTTTCCGGAGAGCAAACAGAGTAAGCTCGATTTTTGGATTGCAGCGATGAATGTATTCTGCATCAAAAGAGTATTTGAGTGTGTATTATGCCAAAAGGTGTTTGTAGGGAAAGGGGGAGATTATATGTTGCTACTCCATAGTGAAGATGCTGCCCTGCTGCCTGTTTATCGTAATAAACGGGCTGCTTGCTGCATGTTTATCGTAAAAAACATTTGGCTGCCTGTCTATAAGGTTGTCTTAGAACATTACGCCTAATCATTGGTCTAGATCCAACGGTTGGGATTTGAAATTGGCGAGGACTTGTCGGTTAAGAGTTCTTCAAGTGTGACTCATGTATGTGCACTTGTTATAACATTAGATATCATCCATGTGGTGGTGGTAGATATTAATGTCCAATAGGGACCAACTAGTCTATGTGCATAGTAATCTCCTAGGTGGAGGAGGTTACCTATGGTAAACCCATATGCATTGCCGCGACTGGTGTTAGCTATGAGTGGCATTCCCCCCTATGGGTTTGCCCATGACTGACCTCCAACCCCAGGAGGCTACAATACATAATCCACGGGACCTGAAATTCTGTCAATGGAGCAAACATCGCCATTTGAACAACAAAACAAGGTTCTTGCAATTAAACCAACAAGGTAATTTCCGGGAATCCAAGGTTCTTGTGGATGTATACGACATAGCTATAACACCAATATTGATGACAATATTCCGTACAACATTGTACTAATACCGTACAACTTTTGTATAATCTTGACACATTAAACCATTGAAAGGGGCATTTATCATATTAAAACATTGAACCATTGAATTAAACCCCCCAGTTGTTTATGTTGATATTCGCGTACAGCGTCCAACGGTTGGCAAGGAGCCTCAACCCTAAAAACAACCCTAAAAACTGGTTGCTCGATGTGTGCATGTCGCGGCTAAAGAAAATACCATACAAGTATATATTCAAGATGCATACATGGGTCCAAACCATAGTAAGAAAATGTTTGAGGAGCAGAAATATTGGACGCGCTCTATAATACTCTATATGGCAAATGATATACATATCCCAAATCATATAAAAACCATTGTAGAAAAAGCTGTATAAATATGCGTTTCACGCGACGAACTATTTTTTGTGATATTGCTCATTGTGCAACAAGCAGCCACAATTCAATTTAATGATGGATTTTTTAAAGTTTGATGTAGACCACCTAGTCTACCAGAGCACATATACAAATTGCTCAGCTGGATTAGTTTGTCTGCTGGGGCTGTAGTCATGTCTCTGCATTTTATTTTGTTACATATCTTTGATTGATGAATAAAGTTTGGCATCCTTTAAAAAAAAACACATACAAATTGCTCATTAGACAACAAGCAAATTTAGAAATACATTCTAAGTAGGTCTTGGACGGTTCAAGATTCAGACATATGAAGGGTTTTTATGCCCTATCTTTGTCCAACATGAGGAGAACTATTAATTTCCACACTAGTATCTTGGTGGATCCCATGTTGAAATATAATGTCACCTACCATTTAAGTGGGAAGAAAGAAAAGGTTTACCACTATTTATATTTAGCATCATATCGTTTTTATAAATGATAAAATTTTAAAAAGTATCCTTGTGGGAAGACAGGAAAGGTTTGCTATTGTCTGTATTTAGCAACATAACATTTTTATAAATTATTGCAACATGGGTGGCAAATGGATTTTTGTACATGGTCTGAAAATGCGTAAGAATAGATTTTTTGTGCATGGGTAGAAAATGGGTAAAAGCAAACTAGATAACACATGGTAGGCATGTCGAACTTGTTGGCTAAATTTACAAGGACTAGGATCAGACAACCGGATGCATTTGATTTACTGTGCACCATTTCCTTTCTACTACAATGTAGTATCTTGTCTAATACTAGGAATTGTTTGAACCAAGTGATTGACTCGATCAAAACCTTTTATACACATTCCTATGGCCAATGCAATCAACTAAAAATGGGTATCTTTAGGTAAAAGCTAATGTCCATCAAACAAAGTTAAATTCATAAGAAAAATAATGAAACCCACTTTTGTAGTGTAGTAATGAAGGTCACTCATCATATTCTCAAAACGATGACAACTTTCTATTAAACCAGAATAAAGTACATCAATTTAAATATGAAGGTGCACTAAAAGTACTCGAGTTTACATAAGTACACTTGATAAACAGAAGAAAAAGAATGAAGTTCAATTTTATTTTCTTTTGAAGGACGTCAAACTTTATTCAATACTCCACAAAAGTACATGTATAATTGTGGGGGGGGGAGGGGGGAGAGATAAAATCTCAGCAGACAAAGATAATCCACTGAGTGAAGCAACTCATCTATGCAAGAGATAATATACCGAAATACTGCTAATAGCATTTCTTCTCAGGTACAATTCAATTCAATATTGCAAGTTCCAGTTTCAATGTCAGATACAGATGAGTCATGTGTTGTTGTTTTATGTGATGTACCTCCGCCCATTTCTTCAGTTCAAGAAGGTGGAGCCATTGGTCCTACAGCTATAATGATGTCGTCAGTACAACCTCAAGAACCTTGGCAGGAGGTAAATTGGAAGAAGGCTGCCAGGAGAAAAGTTGTCGCCCCCTATGATCCTTACTGCAGAAACAAGAAGTCTCGTCCTCGAAGTATTGGTTGGCATGATAATCAATTGTTACTTGCTGATCCACAAGCTGTGGACAACAGTGTACAGGAGAGGCTTTCAGGTAGCTTTGCTCAGGGGGTTCTTATTCCTTGCTGGGTTTTAAACCTGCACCTCGGCCTTTAATATGTATTGGTTATTTATATTTTATAGTGAATATATATCTAACGTCCTTCTAAAAAAGGTACCTCTACACTCGAGGTCACAGGTTCAAACCTGACTAATGTCGGTCTAGTAACGCGACCTTAAAATTCCATTGCCCCAAGGTCACGGTTTCACGTACGATCAATTGGTCCAGTGGTAGAGACCTTAAGCCTGTCATATGTAATAGATAATCCCAGGCAAAGCAGCTCCTAGCATAGAATCGGAATAATCTCGCCTAGGAGTGCATTGGCTTCAATGTGATCTATAGAATAAAGTGAAATAGAATGTAATCATGATGTGATGGTGAATAGACTGACGTGCTTCAATAAAAAAATTTAACCTACCTCAATTTTATAGTCTAATATATAATCATTTACACGTAAGTACTCATGTGCCCCATAGGATAAAAACCTTGTCCATACTCCACTTGACTAGATAAAAAATGACACACTAACTCCTTTTGCACATTGCTATATTACACCCTTGCGAATTATCACAATAGGACAAAGGGTATGCCACCCTGCATTAAATAAAAAAAAGACACACCAACCCTTTTTGTGACAATGCTAGGAATTGTCACAATAGGACAAAGAGACTGGACAAAAATTTGCTCACCATTATTGCCAGCACATATCACATCATATACAAAAAGTCCTTAAGGATACAAGTGTGATGAGCAATTTGTTGGCCATAACTAGGGCAAAGTACTTAGGATCAACTTTTCAAAGACATGTTTTGCATATACCACAATATCACATTCCCATGATCATGTAAAATTCTATGAGTTGACTTTTACAAAGACAGAAGGCAGAATGTCAAAACAACTATGGTCTTTGTGATGCCCTTATAGTTTTGTGTTCAACATGGTTGTAAATCTATATATATGGTGGATACCATCAACATATGCTTGATTCTTTAGAACGTATTTTGTATGATACCACCTTCTCCTTCCTTAGGTTCAAAACCAATGATTGACCACCATGAACCAAGCGTGTACATGAAATCAAGTATTCGCATGAGGGACATGGAAATGGATTACGATATTGTGGGGGGTCTTGGCAATTGGGGTAGCATTCCCCTGTTAGCAGGTTTGGGTCCTGCGACCGGCGTTAGCCGGGAGCGGATGACCTGCTAACAGGGGAATGCTACCCCAATGGCAAGACCCCACATTCTAGAACTTGGACGCTCTTTCCCTCAACAGATCTGTCGAAAGCAGGGCTTCAAGATCTGGAGAAGCAGAGCAGGGCCGGCAAAGCAGGGCTTCAAGGTCTGGCTTCAAGGTCCGACAAAGATCTGGCTTCAAGATCCGGTGAAGCAAAGCATGGCTTCAAGATCTGGTGAAGCAGAGCAGGGTCGCAAAGCAGGGCTTCAAGATCTGGCTTCAAGATCCGGCAAAGCAGGGCTTCAAGGTCCGGCGTGAAGAAATGACAATCTGGTGTGCACCTGCATCTAAAGAACTGGCGATCTGTGTGACGATCTGAAGAGTTGTGTGACGATCTGTGTGCACCTGCTCCCGGCTCAGTAGGATCTGTATCGCACAGCCGGATGGAGCTACAAAACCTGATCTGAAGCTGGCGTCGGCTGCAGAATGAAGAACCCTAAAACCAAAATGACGAACCCTAACCCGCGCTGCCGGTCACGTGGAATGCTCCAAGCCAACTTCCATTCCGGAATATTGGGCTCTGCCACATGGCGCCACGAAAATACACGCCAGGAAAAAACACGGACCCAAGTTCTAGAATGTCTCTAATCATAAGTATTTACCAAATTTTTTCGCTCATATGAGTGGACAAGGCATGGGTAGAATATGAATGTTGTATTGTTTACACTGACATATCTTTTCAATGCCTTGTCTTATCCATGCAAACTGTTAATTTGTTAACATGTTGTTAGTGCATGTCTTATCACTATTGATAACAATGCGCCATTGGACCAAACACATTATTAAGTTAATCTTATGCAAATAATATTCTTATTTTATGTACGTTGGATCATCAAGATCATTCTATGTTGATATAAAATGTGAGGGTAATTCTATCTAGAAACTTTCCCCCATTACCTCCGATGTGAGAAAAATATTTGAATGAAGGCTGCCACAACTACTACTGATCTTGGTTCTGCAGGTTTTTGTACTTAAGAAAGACAAATGTTCGAGGATCTAGATGGCTAGCTGTTGTATGGGTCCCACGGCCTATTGGTCTTCGTGGACGTTAAAAATTCTATTCTATTCATAGATACATTGAGAGGGGTAATGGCAATGTTTTTTTGCAATACTTAGAATGATCGACCTTGAAAATGTTTCATTCATAGAACTCCACAAGAGGCCGAGGCTTGAAAATTTGACCACAAGTTTGATATGGAGTGGAAAAAAAATGGGCTAAATTTTCCCCTTCGTTTTGGACATTTTTTTTCAGATCTACTTTAGTGGGAAAAAACATAAGAAAATAAAAACGATATGATGATTAATAGACTGACATCCTTCAATAGAATAGAATAGAATAGAATAGAATAGAATAGAATAGAATAGAATAGAATTTTTATCGTCCATAGAGATGAATTGGCATATGGGACCCACATAAAGAGAGAGCAGCAAACATATTACTGTCAGGATTAAAAAACCCCCTCCCCGAAGGGTTTTCGAGGGAAAAGCCTTAGCAGTAATAAGTATGCTGGTAGACTGTACAATCGTGCAACACAATTAAATAGCGCACCGAAGGGCACATCTGAGTTAGTACGTCCATGACCTCTTGAAGATATGATCCCAGCAAACCCATGGAGGTTGTGTCCAATAGCACATGTAGCGATTGGCCAGGCAAAACCAACTGAATATGCCGTGTCTGGATATGAGCGTATGCCGGGCAGGTTTGAAGAACATGGCATTCATCCTCAATGACGTCCTGCTGGCAACACTGGCAGATCCTGTCCTCGCATGCCTCCCGAGTCCATCGGCCTGTCTCAATGCGGAGGCGACGCACACCAGTGCGGATAGAAGCTATCAGTCTGCGCTTCTTCATGGGCAAATGCTTGCGCATGTAGTGATGCGGGCCTCGTGCGAGCATGGGATTGACCTGCTGCCAATAGTGTGCTATCTTGACTTGTGTCAGAGCATCTGCATCCCATAGTTTGCTAAGGAAGAAAGCACCAAGGTACTACCTCGATTCATCGTGCTCCTTCTTCGTGTATACCTGCACGCACCTGCGTGCCTGTACATTCCATCGGGAGAACCACTGAGCCTGTTTGTCCTTCCAGCAAGCTTTGAGGCACCGTGGACTCATTGCTACAGCTAAAGACAGATTTTGCAAACGGATATCACCCATACGGACCACCTTCCGGAAGTAAAGGATATGGAGGTCTAGTGCGTTCCTTTGGAGGGGTAGAAAACCCGTCTCCTTCAGCATGATCTGATATGGGACTATAGACTTTACCTCAAGTGCTCATGCTAAGAAGGCCTTTTGTACCTATTCCAGGTCATTCCAGGTGGCCAATGATATTACCGGACACCACACTTCCACCCCATATAGGAGAACATGCCCGACCAGGGACCTGAAGAGGTGTGACTGGTGACTCCAGTCATACAGCTCTGCCTTGTGGCTGTTATTCTGCATGGCATATAGAGCTTTCCAGCCTGCTGTGACGTGCAATGTGATGCAAGCATCCTAGTGTGTAATGGTTGGAAACTCGATTCCCAAAAACTTGTAGGCCGGAGGTACCTTCACATTCTGTCCCTGATAAGTGAAGGAGGGAGGTCTTGGCTGACGAGAGGATGAAACTAGCAGTACTCTAGTTTTGGCCAAGTTAACACGCATACCAGTGAACTGGCAGAATGTGTCTACAGCATCTAGATGAAATTGCATGTCTTGTGGAGCGTAGGCCAATAGGTCAACATCGTCAGTGTATATGAGTTGGTGTATTATGTGGTGCATGAGCTGAGCGCCTGCTCCCCCGTGTTGAGCAAGCCAATCTTCCAATTGATCAATATACAAGTCAAAGAGCATCGGGAGAGGGGGCAGCCCTGGTGCACTCCAATACTACTGATGACAGGTTGCCCTGATAGTGTTAGATGACCTGAGCATGCCTCATATAGCCTATATATTGCATTTTGTAAGTCGACTGGAGTCCCCAGCTGCCTCAATCTGTCCTACAACTTGTCCCTAGGTACAGTGTCGAAAGCTTTTGATGAAATCCACAAAACAACAGTACAGATCTTGCTGGCGGTTCCTGCTGTCTTCAGGGTTCTCAAAGTCAAGATATGGTCAATGGTAGAATGTCTGGGTCGGAAGCCTGCCTGTGTAAGAGCATGCACCTCTGCATCTTTCGCCCATATAGTCAGTCGTTGCTCAAGGATGCCAGCGAATAATTTTGCAAAAAGGGAGCTGACCATGATGGTGCGATAGTTGGTTGGACAGTGAGGGTCACCTGCCTTGTGTACGAGAACAACTCTGTTAGTGGTCCACTGCGGGGGGAAGCCTTCTTGGAATGCTCTATTAAATAACGCCGTCAATATCGGCACCATGGGAGGCCTAGCCCATTGGAGGATTTCTACCTGCATGCCATCCAAATCTGTTGCTTTCCCATTGGCGAGGCGTTGTAGACCCATTATAACATCCGCCTCTGTAATGACTAGTGGCAGGCCCATCTATGGGGGTACTGTTGTCCGACCTTCCTGTGGATCATAAAGTCACTGCAAGTATTGCACCCACTGCTCCAAGGTAATGTTCCTTGTAGGTTGTAGAGGCTTGCTCAATACCCGTCTCCAGAATGTTTTAGGGTGTTGATCCAAGAGATAGAACATCTGTTGCTGGTGTTCTGCAAGGTATCTAGCCTTCTTTCCCTTGAGGAAGGCACGATAATGGTTGATTGCATGTGGATGCAAGGTGGGATCAGTGACCTGAAGAAGCCAGTGTTTGAATTCCGTAGATTTGTTATTAAACCACCGGTTGGGGGGGAAGGTGGTAGCTCTTAAAGGTTTCCGTGAGCGGCGTCATCCAAAGCAACTCTCGGCGGCTGTCAAAAGCAACTGAGTTAATCGAGCAGTTTGCTGCTGCAGTGTGGGAAGCGTGAGCGGCCTCATCCAAAGCAACTCTCGGCGGCTGTGAAAAGCAACTGAGTCAATCGGGCAGTTTGCTGCTGCAGTGTGGAAAGCTGCAGACCTCTAGGTCATGCTCAACCATTTGGGCATAGATCTCTGCATGGTCGTAGTCCAAGCACAAATGAGGCACACGGGGTGTTGAGGTAATGGACGAACGGACCACATGCCAATCTATGTAGGAAAAGGGGTTGGTGGTCTGACCCTACTATCTGTTCCAATGCCAAAGTGGAAAATCAGATGCAGATCATGTTCTCCCGTTAGGACTTAATCCACGACACCGGAACCGCCTCCCTGGTTCTCCTGTCTACAAGTGCACTGTGACGTTCCATAATATTATACGGTATAAATACCGTGTATTATGTATGCCACGTCACTGGTACATGCCGTAGATACGTCATGTACCCCGCACCGTAGACGGTATAGTCCACCCA